>PQWD01002596.1:0-84676 GCA_019425675.1 Leucinodes orbonalis
CTGAGTATTGCTGAGTAGTATCTGAGTAAGAGCTTAGTAACATTTCGATTAGCTTAATAACTTTGGAATAACAGGTCAAATTGCTGTTATTAAGCTCTAACACTTATGTTATACAGCTTCTCGACTTGGTACATTTATTCAAGCAGTAATCACACAAATTGTGAAAATATTTTTTTCTATAGGATTCAATATTTTCATGTGATTATGACATGATATGGCGATGAACATAAAATCGATATTTAAGTAAAGGTGGATTTACAAGTTATACTGGGTCACCTATTGTTAAATCTTAGTGCGCAAGTAAATTTATCGTGAATAGTATGTTAATATTTCATCTTTTTTTATGCGCCGCGTGAATAATCAAGATAGCGGATAGTAAATAGTTTTTCAGACATACATACAAGGTCTAAAAAATCACTTGTGACGAAAATTTAATACTATTTATTTTAATGCAACATAATCAAATGAATCATGTTGAAAATGTTGTCGTTGTAAGATAGAGCATTTGGTAATCTAGTAAATTCCTTGTAAGTCTAAGGTTAAAAGCATTTCAATGGCGATCGATTGTTTGTTTATTATATGCCGAATAAAAGTCCACACATGTATTGCTACTAAGCTTTAGCTTGAAAAAGAGTAATTTAAATATTTTCTTCTGAATAACGAATATATAATAGGTCACATATTAGAAAATAGTGTACATATTTTTATAGGAAATTATATGGAAATAAAGTTAAATAAAATCAGTTATAAATAAACCAACATTCTTTATTATTATTCTGATGAAAAACAATTAATTTTACCCAAGACAATTTTAGAGGTTTTATTTGAATAAGTTTGTTTGAAATCGCTATTATACGAAAAAAGCTGATTAAAAACTTAAAAAATTGTTTATTCAGCAGCTGAATAATTAGGTAAACGTAGAATCTTATCTTGTTAGAGATAAAATGTAGACAAATATTCAATGTCCAGCTGTTAATAAAACTTTATTCGCAATAAGCTGTTTCAAACGCTTCAAGCTTAGTACTGTACTTGTAATAGCTTTACAGATTATGATTTTCAGAGAACAGAAATACAGATTATTAAGCGTTAAGAATTAAGGACCGAAATCAACTTATTCAGCATTTGGCTATACCCAAAGCTTTGAATCAAACATATTCACATTTACTGATTAAAATTACTAAATATGTACTTTTATCTGCTTATGTGTTACTGGGCGATTGTGTTAATGCAAATGTCGTATTTATACGCCGTGACATTAATATATACCCGAGGCACTCGTAAAATTGTAGTGTTGTATTGTGGAAATTCGAAAATATTTAGCCCAAAAGGCAACTAGCCCTATTACTGTCCTGAGAATTTACCAAAGTATAAAGTTTCGCCATAATAACAAGTACTTCTTTTGCTACTTCATCGCATGAAGCCGTTTTTTAGGCGCTCTAAAAACGGCTTCATTACATACTTTTTTTTTTTTTAACAGAAATTTTTCGTTAATTTTATTGAAGCTTCATCTAGCCCCGTGGTCGTCAAACTGCGGCCCGATGTTTGTGCGGCCCGCGACCTAATCCGGTGAAGTTGTGAAGGCCATCTGCGGCTAGGAACCATAAAGTTAGTTAGCTTTAGTTAAATTTCTATGATCTGCGGACAACAGCAAAATGAAAAAATGTCCCATTTGAAAGTATTTTTTTTAAATAAACATGATTCTATAAACGACTTTGCGTTCGACATTACTAAGGAATTATGATATTTCATGAATGTGATAAATTAAGCTAATATAGTAATTCTTCTCCAAAGGGAAAAAAAAGTTCTCGTAAACTTACGAAATTATAGCAATATTCGGGCAAATAAGCTGGACGAAAGTTTCGCCCAGTATGTTCAATAGCATACTCAGTTAATCCGCGAAACGTTTCGCGGATTAACTGAGTATGCTGAGCGTAGGTTTTTTTGCTCAGCATACTCACCTCGCGAATACCAAACGAGCTATATAGCGCCATCATTTCATTTCATTCTAGATCAAAAGTCAAGCAAAAGTTTTATTACTGTTGGGCACTATTTTCAAGAAAACATTTTTTGGGACACATTGTACATAGGTAAATTCATAGATTTAGAAATTAAGGCGTTAACCACGGCAGCGAACGTGGGAAACGGTGGAGTAGGAAGTGCTAAGAATGCCCGGGCTTTCCTCTGAACTAGAACAAGAGTTAAGTCGGATAAACTGGACCATATTAGGGTTATCAAGAAGTCTGAAGGTGGTGTAGGTTTTTCTGGTGCACAAGACCTTGTTAACAGCGTTATGAAAATCAGTAGTGGACTAGTGGTGTGTCGAACCAAGTTGCGCATAGATATAGTATATACAAGATACACAAAGGCGGTTTAGAGGCATGACAAAAATATTGAAGTTTAAATGTGTTGGTGAATGTCTATGTGTAAATTTCAAATAGTGTTGTCCCAACAAAAGTTCTTATTATCGATTGTGATGTAAATCAACGGGCGGTCTCTTTTTGTACAGAAACCAAGAAAATCATGGGTATTTTAATCCTGATGAATCTGAATCATAAGCAAACCTATGATTGTTTACAACTTATAAAGACGGTAACCGATGGTGGCCAGTACTTAGTTACTTTGAGCTAATCACTGCGATAACTCCTGAGCTCGGAGGAACTGAGATATTCATTTAAATTAAATGCTGTGAAGGGCAATTTGTTTTAAATTAAATACTTGCGATAAATAATATATTTATTTGCATAGGGATTAATATTATGTTTATGAAAACACCTTCGCAAATAATGCATTATTTTAGATAAATTTAAGAAGTTATTGTGAGCTAACCTTTAAAGATAAGATATGCTGTCGCGGTTTTTTTTAGAACTCTCATACATGACTTTTGCGAAACTTTAACCGTTTTCACAGCGCACGCAGCGGAAAGCTCTATGTAGGAAAAATGTTCAATCATTCTTTCTTACTGCTCCTATTTTTTTAGTACAGCCTATATCCTTTATCGATAAATAAGAAATCTAAAACAGAAATATTTTTTCTAATGGGTCCAGTAGTTCCTGAGATAAGTGAGTTCAAACAAACAAACTCTTCAGCTTTATAATATCAGTATAGATACAGTAAAATAAAACTCAATACTTTTAAAGATTTTATTTATTCCCTCAATATAACACTTTTTTGAGATGTTTCGAATGTTTCCTTGCTTAATTGAACATTTCGTTTACGTGTTTAATTCTAAGACAAGCATAGTTCCTATCAAGAGTTTAATCTGGTCTATTTTAAGTCCGCATTTTTCCCATCAATGGTGATTGGTGAACTGTGTGGAAACCTGAAAACATCGATATTTATTTACCAATATGTAAATAAATCATAAGTATATATTGTTATTTTTACATAAGTAGACGAAATCATCAATATTTATGTTGTGTATTCTTCTAAAAAACTTCAAGTTTTTTTATCGATTGTAATGACGTCACCGCTTTGTCAAGCACTAGCGTTTTTTTACTCATTAGGGGAGAGGGGGGGGGAGGCATCCGGAAACCTCACTCACGCAGTGAAACGCAGTACCAAGAATACTACTTCACACTGGTATTCTGTGAGGGTCGTGGTATTAATCCGTTCGAGTCAGCCCAAAAACGTGCAATGGTTTTAAAAAAAACCTTTGCATGACGCTACCACGAAGAAGTGTGTCACCCGTTTGGCACCACCCACTAGCGTAAACAAACAATTTGCTATTTTATACATTATTTTCGCGAATTCAAATAACAAACACTATTTATTCTCAAATATATAAATGGAATCAAAATTATATTGAAAACTTATGTTTATAAGCCAATTTCTAGCAGAAATTAAGTAAAAAAAGGTTCCTAAAATTCCAATGATAAAATCGTATTTACCAGTAAAAGTGTATTAATTCGGAATATTTCGCCTAGTAGCGTTGCGTCCAGGTACAGCACACGACACCATATGTATAAAGTAATAATAACATACTAAAGAACAATTAGCAATAATATTACAATTTTCACTGACAACTTGACTGACACTGAAAACACACCGGGCCGCTATATGGGCCGCTAACTCGCAAAAACAATAACATCCCAAGTAAGTCTAGTCATGTGTCCGCTATAGCGAAACGTAACCAATATCCGTTACCATGCCTGTAACTTAGCTATCAGCGTTATCACATCTCGCACCGGTTATCAGCTACCAAATATTGTATATCACGCGCTAACGCGGTGGCAGCTAAGTTACGCTCGCTAGTTTGGTTAGTCAGCGATTCACAGTTGCAACACCACCACCGTAGCGATAGCAAAAAATTATGCTGTCCTTCCTCTCTGTCTAAGCGAGTTGTAAGTGTAGAACGAGATGAGCTGAATATTGCGCGCAACGGTTACGCAGAGATTGCAAAGGTAGCATTGTAGATTTAAACCTTATTTTGTGATACTAAGGTTATTCAGTTTGGCACTACATACTAATAATTTTAAATGATCTTTCTCTTTCCGAAATTTACACGGTCAGATTTGTTTTGGTTTTGAATTATTAGGTATTTTGTTTTAGACTAGCCTAATTGCGTTGCACGCGTAAACCAATTAAATTGGTATTATCATATATAGTACTTCTAATGTTCCTATGTGACATTATTGATATCTCCATTTGTATAAATAGGTGTGTATAGAATCCAAACTTATTCTATTTTAAGTACTCGAAATAATAATAAATGAGTTACTACTTTAATGCAGCAACTAACTAGGTAGAGCCAATAACCGCGGTACAATGAAGACGGTGGGCTCAGATACCGATATTGGGCAACGGTTACCAATATCGGTATTGAAATCAAATAACGGTTACGTAGCGGTTGCCAGAAATAGCTGATAACGCCCATGTTTACAAGTAACACATAAGCCAGATAAAAGTACACATTTAGTACATTTTACAGTTCAAATGTGAATATAGTTTGATTAAAAGCTTTGGGAATAGCCAAATGCTGAATAAGTTTGATTTCGGTCCTTAAAATTCTTAACGCTGATAAATTCTGTATTTCTGTCCTCTATCTGAATAATCATAATCTGTAAAGCTATTACAAGTACAGTACTAAGCTTGAAGCGTTTGAAACAGCTTATTGCTGAATAAAGTTTTATTATACAGCTGGACATTGAATATTTGTCTACATTTTATCTTTAAACAAGATAAGATTCTACGTTTACCTAATTATTCAGCTGCTGAATAAACAATATTTTTTAAGTTTTTATTAAGCTTTTTTCGGTATATTAATAGCGATTTCAAACAAACTTATTCAAATAAAACCTCTAAAATTGTCTTGGGTAAATATAATTGTTTTTCATCAGAATAATAATAAAGAATGTTGGTTTATTTATAACTGATTTTATTTAATTTTATTTCCATATAATTTCCTATAAAAATATGTACACTATTTTCTAATATGTGACCTATTAATATTCGTTATTCAGAAGAAAATATTCAAACTACTCTTTTTCAAGCTAAAGCTTAGTAGCAATACATGTGTGGACTTTTATTCGGCATAATAAAACAACCCAAGTAACACATAAGCCAGATAAAAGTACACATTTAGTACATTTTACAGTTCAAATGTGAATATAGTTTGTATAAGAGCTTTGGGAATAGCCAAATGCTGAATAAGTTTGATTTTCCTTAAAATTCTTAACGCTTAATAAATTCTGTATTTCTGTCCTCTATCTGAATAATCATAATCTGTAAAGCTATTACAAGTACAGTACTACGCTTGAAGCGTTTGAAACAGCTTATTGCTGAATAAAGTATTATACAGCTGGACATTGAATATTTGTCTACATTTTATCTCTAACAAGATAAGATTCTACGTTACCTAATTATTCAGCTGCTGAATAAACAATATTTTTTAAGTTTTTATTCAGCTTTTTTCGGTATAATAGCGATTTCAAACAACTTATTCAAATAAAACCTCTAAATTGTCTTTAAATATAATTGTTTTATCAGAATAATAAAAAATGTTGGTTTATTTATAACTGATTTTATTAACTTTATTTCCATATAATTTCCTATAAAAATATGTACATATTTTCTAATATGTGACCTATTATATATTCGTTATTCAGAAGAAAATATTCAAACTACTCTTTTTCAAGCTAAAGCTTAGTAGCAATACATGTGTGGACTTTTATTCGGCATAATAAAACAAAACAATCGATCGCCATTGAAATGCTTTTAACCTTAGACTTACAAGGAATTTACTAGACCAAAATGCTCTATCTTACAACGACAACATTTTCAACATGATTCATTTGATTATGGTGCATTAAAATAAATAGTATTAAATTTTTCGTCACAAGTAATTTTTTTGACCTTGTATGTATGTCTGAAAAAACTATTTACTATCCGCTATCTTGATTATTCACGCGGCGCATAAAAAATAATGAAATAAAAACATACGATTCACGATAAATTTACTTGCGCACTAAGATTTAACAAATAGGTGACCCAGTATAACTTGTAAATCCACCTTTACTTAAATATCGATTTTATGTTCATCGCCATATCATGTCATAATCACATGAAAATATTGAATCCTATAGAAAAAAATATTTTCACAATTTGTGTGATTACTGCTTGAATAAATGTACCAAGTCGACGAAGCTGTATAACATAAGTGTTAGAGCTTAATAACAGCAATTTGACCTGTTATTCCAAAGTTATTAAGCTAATCGAAATGTTACTAAGCTCTTACTCAGATAC
The DNA here is from genome assembly GCA_019425675.1 of Leucinodes orbonalis. Lineage (NCBI taxonomy): Eukaryota > Metazoa > Arthropoda > Insecta > Lepidoptera > Crambidae > Leucinodes > Leucinodes orbonalis. The sequence goes on from PQWD01002596.1 coordinate 6,742, forward strand.
TACTCAGCAACTACTCAGGTGTTATTCAGCAAAATTGGGGCCCTTTTTGCTTGAATAACGTCTGAGTTCCGTCTACTCAGACGTTATTCAGCCTAGTATTCAGCTTAAGCTCTTGAAAATTGCTCTTATTCAATCTTTATTCAGCTTGTTTGTGTTACTTGGGATATATATAATCCTTTATTCGCTGTCTCTTTTTCTCTCGGGCATTTTGTACTTGATTAAGGACCTCTCACTCCCATGCTTCGTGTGTAGCGCAGCGCGCTAATTCTAAATCTATGGGGTTGCGTATCTCATACTTAAACTCACTGACATGTACTTTCTGAAGGTGTAACAGATATATGCGCCGACCTCGTCACGCTCTGACAAAGGGTTGAAGCCATGTATCTCCAGGGCCATGCAGGGCATAATCTCGACCTTCTACTGTACAATGTTGTATTGGGGGATTCCAACGGTAAAGTGGGAGTACAAGAACGCGACGAATCGAAAATTGAACCTCACAGGGCCAATCAGATTGGAGCCCAGGAATCACAAGGGGAAGATGCTGGTTATCTGCCTCAAAATGGAGGGGCTCTTCTTAATGAATTTGTTCTTCAAGGAGAATCCGTAAATAAGATGGACCTGGTAGAGCCTGGACACTATGACAATGAAAGAGATAAATTTTATTATGGCGCAATGGATAATATCACAGATTTCCCAATACAGGAGATGGGCAAGCCGCGTTTAAAGTGCGACAAATGTAAGCTCAACGAGCATACACTGGCTGCCAGTTTACGCTCTGTGAGACGAGTCAAGACGCACGAATATTAGAAGAAATTGCCGTTTTTTTCCAAAATGCCATCCTGTGCAATTGTAACATGCCATCATCGCAATGAATCAGTAAATTTACCAAGAAATATAATAACTTTTCAGAGGTAAGAACCGAAAAGAAATTGCGACACTGGGACTGCCTATAAACTTGGCGGCTTGTCCAGTCTAATTGTATATTCGGATGTCTATGGATAATATGCTTCGCCGGAATATCAGGCCCGGCGAACGAGGTTTTATATCGGCTTAGAGAGGGATATAAATCTCGTTCGCTGGGACCTCCACTGTTTCAACATAAGATTCATTAAGGACTTTAAAGACCAGTACAGGGGGCCCAGTTTTCCAAAAACCACTTGATTGGAACTTGAGACAACAGACGGCCAATTACTCACAACACGCCCACAAATCCTGAAATAGGTTGAGTATTTTCATGGATGACTTTATTCGTCGACCGCAAATCAACCACTGACCGGACAGGACAGGACACCGAAGATCCACGTGTTCCACTTATTCGCCATTATACGCAAGACATCTCGGATATCGACGTAAGTCAAATTAGTGCAGCACTGGAGCAACAGAGCCCAGGGTGATGACGGTATTACGACAGAGCTAGGAGCTCTGTGCAAGCCGGTGACAACCCTTCCTTAGGGCATTAGTTGAGCTCTTTAATGCCGTCATCTACGAGGGAACTACACCGGAATCATGGCCTAGAGGTCATCTTGTTCTTCAAGAAGGGTGATAAAACTCTCTTGAAGAAAAATTATAGACAGAGTTGTGATTATGAGAACCTGTGACGAATCGTCTTACAATAATACTTGACAAAGTTGGTCGTTTAGCAGATGGTTTATTACACATATTTAGCATAAATATGACAAAAACGCTGCAAATTGTTTAAGTTTCTTCTCCTTGATGGAGACATCGCGTAAATTTTAACTTTACATATAACAGTACTATGCCAAACTCGTGCCCTCATATAAAATAGAAAAGCTGAGGAATAAAAACTAATGCTGATACATAAAAAGTATAAAAACCGACAGTAGATTTGTAAAAGTAAAAAGGAACTCCGTAAAATTTCATAATGTAAAATTTTGTAGATATGTGTAATCTAATGAACAATATGTATGAATACTTTTCTCGGACTTCTCCGATACTTTACTACTTATATACTTTCTCAAACTTATGCGGCCCGGCATTGGTATGTGTGGCCCTTGGTTAGAAAAGTCTGACGACCGCTGATCTAGCCCTTCCCTTTCTATCTTCTCAAAAAGCCCCATTCCTAAAACTGAGGTGGCAACACTGCCACGTTCATTGACAATTTTAATGACGTCTCCGAAATACTCCGAATCAAAGAGTATGTAAAGTATTGTACGATTCACGAAAGAAGACTATGCGCAGAAGTCATTTTTTAGGTCCTATTGGGGGTACGGCAGAGGGGCGGGAGTATATTGTAAGAGCGGGGAACGCCATTGGTCGGCACGCTTCTGAGGACAAGGTTGCTCTATCGCTATTCGTCTATATTGATTTTGGCGCGCTGACAGTACTCTAGAATACAGTCGGAAGGAAAACTGTTTTGTTGCATTTTATTATTTATTGTTATTTTTTTTTGTTGCTGAGCCATTCATTGAAATTCTAGTGTATGTTGCTTCGAAAAGCCAGGCGAGAAGGATGATATATGAGTTTAAATATTTTGTAAGTCGATTTTGACAAGGTTTCGCAAGTCTTGCAACTTTGTTGAAAAAATTAAATCAATATATCCATCTTTGATGAATCTATAACAGACATAATAAATAAAAATAATCGGATTAATTTGAATAGAAAAACAGAACCATTAGCTATATTTTGAAATCTTGTCGGTACTTTGCTGATTATATATCCCATGATTTTTGTTATATTTCTACATGATTGATATATTATTTTATGAAGAAAAATATTGTTTCACTATCATTAAAATATTAATTTCCTTTTACGCTTAAAGAAATACTCTATAAATAAATTTGCATAGAACAATGGTCATAATATTCTCGTCTCACCACCATCCGGATTTAAATCCTATAGAAATGGTTGGCCTCCGTAAAAAGTTATGTAGTAGCAAAAACGTTAAGTGGGATATAAAGCAGCGTAATTAATTTATAAAAGAAAAAGTTAATCTAATGGTTCACAAGAATGGAAAAACTATGTGACAAAGTAAAATTTGAGCCTGAATTATGTTTAATTACATAGGTATCTTTTAATCCTGAACATTTATAATAGAATTTGATATATGAGTTAATTAAAATAAAAATTATTTATGATGTAAGTATTTTGTTCATTAGTGTACATGCGCAGACGGCCGCCATTTTTGGTCTTCTTTGGTGAATCGTACATAAGAGGCGGGACTTCCATAGAAAAAAAATTCTACACAAATGTCAAAACGGAGCAGAGATCTTGCACCAACTTAACGAAAGTATGCTGTCAATCGTACCAACATGAGAAATAACAAATAGTGTTTGCAGTACATCCTACATAGAATATATCGATATCGATATTCGTAACGAATATATATATATATATATAATATATTAAAATATTTTCAGAATATCCATTTCGTTTTAATGGTAGAAGTAAATATATATTATTCTATACTTCTACCATTAAAACGAAATTGTATGATGAGTTAAACAGTAAATAAGTCAAGACCATAATTTATGTTATTTATTAAACAGTCATAAATATTTTTGTACGTAGACTGGTATTCACACAAATTACATGGTTCGAGGGCACATCTAAAACCCGATTTTGTTTAGTTTTTCATAATTTTGATTTCTTTCTATTTCTATTTTCGTAGCAACTTCAGGATGAAAAATAGACGTCATTTGTCATGGATGCTGCACCAGGCTGAAAGTAAAACACGTAATATTAAAAGTTTTGATAATTGTTTCAAACTTATTACTTTAAAATTTTAACTGCCTCTGTGGTATCAAACAACAATTGACTTAAACTACTATCTACTATAGTCTTGGTCAGAGTATACAGAAACATGAAACGACGGAGATGACTCTCCTAGAAGAAGCAAGCTCACTGAATACTTGCCATTTATTACTTTGCTATACTCATTAGTTGAGACTTTATCATCATCTGGCAATGGCATGGCATTAAGTTTCACTGATGGGACGGCAGTTTTTTTTATTGAGTTTTTTTTTTCTTGAAGTCGGTGTCCTTAAAATGATTCCCACAAACATATTTTTCATTTAATTTTTGTATAGGTATATATGCCAGGTCCTCATTACCTAACATTTTGACCCATAACTTACATCTGAAAAATATCGATATCGATAAAATGAAATATTCCGCACTATAGTGATGAACCGGCTATTTCGTAATTATCACAATAATATTATATTATGTTTGTATAGTTTTAAGATACATCTTTAAATAACATCCTACCTGGCTTCATCAACAGGAAATTTAGCCATAAAGTGGCGTTTGACTCGCATCTTTTCTTCCAGATCTTAAGCCACAAATTTCACAGCGCCGATACTTCATTCTTACTTTAAATCCTTATTTCCAAGTCCTGAAATGATAACTTAAAGTCCTAACAACGTTTCACTTCTATCCTAACCGAAAAAAACTTATGAGCATGAAGAAAACTCGTAAATATCACTTTCAACAGAATACAAAGAGTAATCATTGACAACAAAATTGACAATAACGCTCAAAAACTGAAACTAACCGCGAAACAATCAATTGTCAAATGAAGAAAGAGTGAGGCAGAGGAAGTGAGTGAGATGGCTATAGCCGCCATTAAAATTCTGCTCCGTTTCATAGTAATTTATTTTTGTATGGAGTTGCGACTGCCTGCTCCGAATTGTTCCGACTTGAAGTCTAGTTAGAAAAGTTGACTGATTTAAATCTATGGATTCAAAACTTTCACTTTTTTGTTGAAATTAAAATTTTGCTTTAGTGATTATTCATTATGTCCTTAAAACTTTATCACTTTCCCATAGCGGTCCATCACGCGGTGCTTTACTTGCTGCAAGAGCAATCGGGGTTCCGATCCAAAACAAATAGTGAATTTATTAAAAAGGAACAGTTAAGTGATAGTTTTATTAAAATAAACCCTCAACATTGCGTGCCTACTTTAGAGGACGATGGTTTTGTTCTATGGGAAAGTCGAGCAATTGCTTGCTATTTAGTCGATAAGTTTGCTAAAGACGATCAGCTATATCCAAAAGATTTAGAAAAGAGAGCTTTAGTGAATCAGAGATTATATTTCGATAGTTCGTCCCTATACGTGAAGATAAGAGCCATTTGTGTATGTATTTACCAGTTAAATGAAGTTTTATACTATGTAAATAAATATCTTCTCCATTGATTGAAACATCAATTTTTAGTTCCCCATACTGTTTCTGGGCGAGACCGAAATCAAAAAGAATTTAAAAGATGACCTTAATGGTACTCTTGTTTTTCTTGATCAATTTTTAAATGATACCAAGTGGGTTGCTGGGGACAGCATCACTATTGCTGATACATCAATATATGCTTCATTATCCAGCATACTTGTAAGTATAGAATTAACATTTTTGAAGTAGGTTTTATGATAATAAGTGCTTAAATACTTATTGCGGGAAGCCATAGCCTACCTACCTTATTCCTACTATTACCTAACATTTCAAAAAACAATAAATGGCTAGTCAGCAATTGGTTCCTTATAATCATTGCAGGTACCTCATTCAAAACCTAAAATATGGATGCATATAATTATACAGCAAACAGTGCAACTGATATTCATAGTCATTAAAATGTTAATGTATAGGTAATGGGTAATTCAATATATTTCATTTTACAGGCTGTTGGTTGGGATATAACAAAGTTTCCTAATATACAACGCTGGTCAAGGATTGTGAATCTGCCAGGCTATGCTGAAAACGAAGAAGGTGCTAAAGCATTTGGGGAGGCTGTAAAGAAAAATCTCAAACAGTAAACAATGTGTTACAAAATATAACATATATTGTTAAACCTTAGAATAAATTATTCATTGCATTAACAACTGTTTATTTATAAACTTCATAACTAACTGTTGCTCATTTCGTACCCTCCGCTGATCACTATTTCACTTTTAAATCCTAGCCTGAACATAATTTCAGCAACTTCACTTGGAATGTTTTCTTCTATAAGCAAGAGATAGAATATACCTTTGTCAGTAAGCTTCTTTGGTATCATATCTAGTAGCCTGTCAGTAACTTCCCGACCCTTTACACCTCCAGCCCAACTTGCGGTGATATCCTTACCACCACATTCCTTGCTCTCAGTGACCACATAAGGTGGATTAAACAGTATCACATCAAGAATGATCTCTGAAGGAATCTACTAGATTCATGTTGATGGGGTCCAATAAACATTATTACGTACAGCTGTACTTTGGGACATGGACAAGCCTTCAATTATTTATACTCATGCAAATGTGTTAGGAAAGGCCATTCCAAACGCTGTTATCACCACACCACTGCCTGATCCAACTTCAAGACAGAAAGTGGGGTTTTTGCCTTTTAAATAATCTAGATCTTTTTCCAATGCATCAATTAGTAAGAAGCTATCCTCGGCTGGTTCATAAACATGATCAAAGTCAGCCTTGTCAATATGAGTTTGATATGGGGTCTCCATTTTAGTTGATACTACCTTTTTCTGAAATCACCCCACTTGTACTTTGTTCTACCTCTTGATTTTGTTGTTCAGTTATTATGGTAGGCCGCACACCTTTCTCTTTACTGACCATGCGTCTTATTTCATTCAGTCTATCCTGAAAATTCAAATACTTATTTAAAAAAAACAATGATATGTTACAATAATTGGGTATGCAACTTAATAACTTTTTTATATAAAATCACATAACATCATGTACAATGGTCCATTCCACGGACTAAGTGCGGAAACCGAACCCCCTAACATAGAACATCACATATTATCCAGATGGTTAAAATTACAACAATTACATGTTTTTTAAACCTATTGTGGTCCTCTGTTGGACATAGGTCTCCCCCATTTTGCACCAGTTATCCTGCTCCTTTGCTATGTACTAATATAACTCCTATAAACAATATATAATTTCATTACTTTCACGGCTAATAAATTTAGCCAATATACAGCTTTTTATCAATACGAACCTGTGATGCTTGTAAAATATTGAGAACAACAGTAACTTTGTGCTTGCAAGCAATCAATTTCTTCACATATGGGTCTAAATCAGGGTGGTTGTTCAGGGCTTCTCTGACCTTCAGCAGTTTTTCAGTGACTCAATTTGCTGTTTCAACTCTAGCTGAGATATCCTATGAAAACATAAGAGTAAGTTAATAATTTTACTACTCTGTAGATTTTCTATTGTACCTCCTAGTGCCTGCCACATGCATGGTTAGATTTTTTGAACAGAATTGTTTTATATTGTATAAAATGATTAGGTATTAACTATTATTGCTAAGAGTTTCTGAATACTGGAGTCTAGGTACCGAGATTATGGTTCTCACAGCCTTATAGTGAATACTAGGTCAAACTTATATAATTAAGTAATGCAAAATATATATTTATTTAAAGAAACCGAAATTTAGATCCATTCATAAGCGATATGTGGCATTTGATACAGGAATATAACAACTGAAAAAATAATAGCGCTCATGATAAGTAAGTCCTAAAATGCATAATTACCTAGTAGCTCGAACCTATCATCAAGTTGGTCTACGTAGGCTTCAATAGGCCAAGAAGACCTTCCGCTAGCGTATCTCGGGTTGGATTGTCGCACAAATTGCCTGTGTTCTCATCGGCCGATGTTGTTGTACTCTCGTGTCGTCCATTGCTTACAATACACACTTACACCGACATTTTAATTAATTAATTGGAAGTACTTAATTCAACAACAGTACCTATTCCAAAATCAAATTGGAATTTAATAATGCTTTGTTCAAGGTCTAAAAGTATTAATAAACAAAAACTAGAAGACAAAGCTGACAATGACAGATTGTTGACAGCGACCGACACACAAGGCAAGATGTCAAATTATCTGAAGGTTGGCAAATTAACGGTGTGTTCATTTGAAGCTATTTGGATAGTCTATTTTGCCGACTTTAACAAAAAAGTGCAGCCGACAAGAGGGAACGAGCGAGCTCTTACGTGTTAAATCTAATAATATTTTTACCTATTATTCAAAAATTCTTAATTGCAAAATGTTTGCTAAATTAATAATGGCTTTTAGTACTATACACACAACAGACTTCGATGTTTCAGATAAAAAAAAAATTTAAGTTTGTAAATCTTTTTTATTACTATACAGGCACACGCAAGGCAGTCTGTCTATAAACTAAATTAGTGACTTAAAATTAAATATTAATAAATAGCATATTATTACCTTATGCATTATCAAAATTGTCTAGTGATTATTACATTTACTAATTAAATAATTTCGATTTTCACTAACTTATTTTTTAGTCTGATTGAGCAAATGTACAAAGAGTCAGTCAGTAAAACTCTAAATCTCGCTTTAGTTATGTTTTTTTTAAAATGGGAATATGAACGTACATAAAATATTACACCACACATATCAGACCAACTAGATAAAATAGTGTGGATTAGATTCTAAGTTTGTCAAGGTGATACAGAGTTGACAATTTAAAATATGAATGTGCAATGTCAACTAGGTAAACTTTTTAGTTTTTTATGTAGGTATATCACGGTATGCGATTGTTTTCTACTTATCTTAAAAATTACCCGTTTAATATTGTCTTGGAAAAATAACTTGTTCTATACCTATTAATTTTTTGTCTACATCAATTAGCTATCTATCGTAATCTATTGGTCGGAACTTACACAATTACATAATGATAGTGTAAATAACATGACTGTAAACCGTTTAAATTATAAATTATCCATAAGCATACGCATTTGTTCTTTGACGTGGGATTCCATATTTGAGTAATCTTTTAATATATCTTCGATCATTTCAATGAGGATGGTAGGCCACTGTAGTTCCAGTGTGCGCAGGCGCTGCGCTGCACGCATGCCAATTCGATCGCATGCGTAAGTTGTCCGCGCCCACGTACACGCCATGACATATCTTCCTGCTTACAAATGATAAAGTATATTATTTTTAAAGAAATAGTTGCATTTTATTTGTTTTAGTAAGATATTTCAGGTGTTCTGTAGGCGACAGTTCCCCTTTACCAACCAAGTACGCTCTTTATATTCTATATTAAGAGCGTATCTACTTGGTTGCTGACTTAATGAAATAAAGGGGTTCTTCTTGCAAAACACCAATAAATTTAACACGCGAGAGCATACAGTTTTTTTCTTTCATATGTTTTGGTGAAAACTGGTCAAGAATTGGGATATCTGGCGCAAAATGGGTAAACTTGGTACATAAATATTGCTGTGGATATTTGAATATCGTTCTTCTAAAATTACCTGAGATATGTGATTTTTCTTATATTGAAGAGCTTCTTTTGCAATAACGTCTCTAAGTGCAGGGTCAGCAGCTCTTAACCACGCCTTAGCACTAACAGTGCTGCTGCCACTTCTACCTAATCGTGACAGTGGTTGTAAAGGAGCATCGGGCAGTGCTCTCAGTACTATATCGCTAAGACCGCCATACGTTTGATTCGCGGTTTTGATCGTCGTCGGAAATCTATTGAAAAAATATAATATTACAAGAAAATTGTTGTGCTTTATTTTATATTTTATTTAAAAATAAAGTACTTTTACCTCTTCGTCGTTGATTTCCTTTAAACCCCAATGAGCTAGCCGATAAACTGCGTATTCTCTCCAAATTTTTCCATTTATGGGGTTGCCTTCGGTAATATGGATAAACCAGTAATCCCCGTAATTCTGCTAAAGCGTGTAATTGCCCTAGCCATTGAAGACCAGTCGCTCGGACAGATATGTGGGTGACATTTGGGAACCTATAATGAAATGACAATTAATATATATTTTTATCATGATCTACAATGTTGCGCAATAGATCAAACACTTACTTGTTTTTAAGTTCAGGTAAAGACTGTGCAACTGCATTAAAATGAACGTAATGGAAAGCGGCGCGCGAAACAGAGCGCGCTCGCTCCCAATCCCAGTCTCTGGCCAAGCGCCGTACCGCACCAGCTCCCCATGCGCTGACAACACCGTCACACACTTCCACCAAATAATCTACCCCTGAAAAAAGTTTTATTTGTATTCAGAAAAAAACATTCTTTCAAAATCAGTTCCTGTGATCTTTATTAAACATTCTTACCTTGTTCTCTGTCTTTAGACAGGGGCATTGGTTTTGGGACTGGCTCCGATGATTTTAAACTAGCTAGACTTTTAGCGGGAGTTTTCGCTCTTGCCGTAGAGGCTCGGTTAGCTGAAGAAGCTCTCTCGCTTCTGCGACTTATTGTTGCACTTCTAATGTTTCTACTAGCACTTCTACTATTGACCGATCCTTCTCTTTTTAATATTTTGCTATTTTGGTCGCTCCCGGATGTGGACGACGTAGCAACAGAACCAATGTTTGTGCTACTAGATATATTACTTGCATTTTCACTAAGATCAGAATTTTTAGTTTTGACTCTGAGTCTTTCTGGATCACATACCGATTTCGATCGCACTGTGCTAAAATTTTCTCGTCTTCTGAAAGCAGTTGGCATACGCCTTAGCTGTCTTTTTCTAGATTCCTCCTCGCTATCACTAGATGATGATGGCAATGAGCTAAATGAAGAATCTACTATTGGATCTACGCTAGAAATACTTTCCCATCTTTTCAATATGGGCTCATTACTATCAGATAATTTTACATTTTCTAAAGATGATATGATTGGTAACAATATTGGTGGCAACCTTAAATCGCTACTTGTTGATGTGGAATGCGATACGTCAGTATCTTGTGATGCACTTCTTTCAGAAAAATTAACACGTCTTTCAGACGGTTTAGCTGTTGAACTTCTTTGTAACTTTCTTGCTGGTGACACTTTAGATACAGTTTTTGTGTTTTCCTTAATTATAATATTGTCACTATTAGTGGTTTTAAAATCAGATTCATCTATTGCAACTTGTTGAAGGGATATTACAACATCGGGTAAGTTGGCTGGCTCAATTGAAGGCGGCCTTTTTGGCGTGATTATAGCAGATGGTGTTTCTATATCATACTCTTTATCTGTATCGAAAGATTTTCCTAGATTCGCCGTAGAAAAGCTTTTATTTTCAGTTCTGTAAATTTAATCAAATTACTACATAAAAAACTATTAATAAGACATAAGAATAAGCCCTTATTTAAACAGAGTTATAATAAATCATCATCATCAGCTCATTACACGTCTCCACTGAGGGGCACGTGCCTACCCGTATAGGGTGTTTAGGCCTTAGTCGTCAACGCGGGCCAGTGCGGATTGGCCGACTTCACGCACAACCTTTGAAGTTTTTGCAGGCGTGTGCAGTTTCCTCACGATGTTTTCCTTCACCGTGAACGTCGGTGGCTCAATGGTGTGGACTGTTGCCGATCGGAGAGCGCAGGTTCAAATCCCGCCACGTACCAATGGGATTTCGAATTTTCGAAATATGTACGTTATCCGGCGCTCCTACGGTGAAAGTAATAAATACTGGTACGTTTTTTATTGTACTTTGTAAATTCACAGACAAATACAAATAGACATGTTTGTGCTGCCAAAAGTTCACTACCCGGTTTGCTACCCGGGTATTAAACTTGTAACCTTTGCTGAAGTAGCTAACCCGTGAGGCATTACACGTCATCAAAATAAACAACACCAAATCTGTACCTATGAACTTGTTTCAATTATGTATGTATATTAGATAAGTATGGATGGATACCTAAGCAATTCCCAGTTGGTGCGTGCGTTATGAATAATCTGATCTCGACGAGCTGCCTGTTGTTCTGACCCTCCAAGAGCACAATAAGCTGCGTGAGCTGCTTCTTTATTACTTCGCCATGCCATTGCCGCTCTTCGGACCTTAAAAAACAATGTTTTACCTATCGGCTTTAGTAGCTATATTTACGCAACCACATTTATGTTTATCATTGGCAGCAGAAATTCATAACGCCAAACAATCAATCACGCCGATTAGGTTATCAATTCCATAGTAGATTGTCTAATTAAATCACAATTTACATTTTTTTTGCTGTTGAGGCAAGCGCACTATGTATAAATGGCATACCTGTTCCGTGACGTTCATGTTGGTTAAAGTTAACAAATTTGGCAGGTACGATACTAGAAATGGTGTAATGTCACCACCCAAAGCTACTGGATTACCGTCAAGAGATATATCTACCAACGATAAAGCTTCTGCTAGAGATGATACATCCTCAACGCTGGAATCAAGCAAAAAATATTAAATATTAAGAGGTTATATCAGTTTTGTGTGGTTAAACAATTGCATATATATTATCTTACCTCTGTAATTCATTATTACCCAAATACAACTTTTGCAATTTCGGCGTATTTTGAAATCCTAGTAACTTTTTTAAACGATTTCTTTTTAAATTCAATTCACGCAGTGATACTAAACCCTGAAGATCAGTTAAACCAATGCACTTTATCTGGTTGCCAGCTAGATTAAGGACTTTGAGTTCATTTAGATTACTTAAGCCACTGACTCTAGCTATTCTATTTCCATGTAAATCTAAAACTTCTAATTTTATGAGATTTGCAAGGCCTTCTATCCGTTTAATCCTGGAAATAAATGAAATAAGTTATTATGCTACGAGACGAGCTGTTAGTAGTTCTTAGAATTTGGCAATATTGATGTACCTGTTTTTTCCCATGAGGAGTACTCGTAAGCTAAACAGCTTTTCTAGGCACGTTATTTTCGATTTGATTATCATATACATCCAAGAATACAAGTTTTCCTAAATCCAGAGGAGCAAGTCCTGCAAGACTGTTGATTAAATTATGTTGTAAGGAAAGCAACCTTAAACCGGGCTCTCCGACTATATGCGGTATCGATGATAATCCTCGTCTGAAATATTAATGTTCTTACTAAGCATTTACTTAGGTATATTGAAATCATCATGATTACTCAAATCAAATTGTAACTTCACAGTTTTGGTTTTAACTGCAGGGAACGGTTTGCTCAATTTGCATGATCGTTAACCGAGTGCAGTAGCTGTTACATCATCACATTTTTTAACTTTCTGAATTTTATTTTTTAAAAGGTCTTCCGGTTTAAGCCATTGTATGCTCACGGATAGGGAATGCAATCCGTATTATCAGTTACCCAAAAAAATCTGGATATCCGATCTTCACTCGTCTACCGAATCCGGATTCCAAAAACGATATCCGATCCTGACTAATATAAAATTGTAATTCTGGGGCTTTACATTTACATTTATGTTGAACTTATCGATTACTGCAGGTGCCACATAGATGATCTGCCACCAAATTTTATATTTGTGTAAAATGACTCATTGACAATATATACTTGGAAATGTTGTTATTTTATTTGGTTATTTTAACCACTTACCTATCTAATGTGATTCTATCTGGTAGTCGATCTTTTTCTTGCGCAGTCCTAGAAAGTTGGACTTTTCCCTCTCCCACGGCTTGTAAATTAATTGCTTCGTCTTTGCCGTTCTCTTTGGGAGTACTTTCATTCCTAATAATAGATAGATAGATAGATAGATAGACTCTTTATTGCTCACAATAAATTAAATACAAACAAAACCATAAAAACCAATACAGTGGGCAAAGGCGGCCTTATCGCTACAAGCGATCTCTTCCAGGCAACCTTAGGATAAAGAAGACGAAAAATAAGTAAGGTAGTGGGCAAGAAAATAGGAAACAAATAATATATGATATGTCAATATTAATACATAAACTAAAAATAAAATAAAAAGAAAAAATACTTAAATAAATACACAAATCTAATAAATATGCTAACATAAATAAATAAAATAAGATATGTAAACAAATACGTTCTCATAAAAATACATACTAATCTATATAATAATTCTCGAAAATTACAATGTAGTGTCCAATAAATGCTGGTGGAGTCTGTTCTTAAATGTCAGTACCGATTTTGCATGACGAATATCAGGCGGCAACCTGTTCCACAAAGTCGTAGCTCCTACGGTAAAGGACTCTTTGAAATACCGAATTAGTGAACGGAGTTCTCAGCACATTATCAGACTTAGACCTAAGATAAGACAGTGGTCTGTACCAAGAAATTGGAAACAATCTTTCAGATAGGAAGGGGATCGAGGGTCATACAGAACCTTATAAATAAGAGTCAACACATGTTCTTCACGGCGTTGTCGTATAGGTAGCCAGGCAAGCTTACGCCTAAATTCAGACACATGGTCAAACTTGCGTAAGCCAAAGATATACCTAATGCATAGGTTCTGCAAACGCTGCAGCTTATTGAGCAAATCTTCATTAAGATCAATAAGGCAGACATCAGCATAATCTATAATTGATAAAAGGAGAGACTGTGCAAGTTCAACTTTCGTACGGGTAACAAATTTTTCCACCGCGAAGCGAAGCCGCGAAAACCTTGCGACTGACCTCAGACACATGCGAACTCCAAGACAGAGTGGTTGTCAAAGAACACTCCTAGATTCTTCACAGTTTTGTTATAAGAGATAGCCACACCGTTAATAATAATTAATTTTAATATGCTTGAATATAATATAACAACTTGGTAGCATACCATAATATAATAAAATACATGTTAGTGTGTGTTTTTGCATATTTACCCGTTTCGCACAGTGAACTAAGTAAAATAGGGTCACGGATATCTATTTAGTTATTTTTAAATCAGAACATATTCATCTTCGCAGAAAATGGAAAATAATGATGTTGTATACGGTGGATTACGCCTGTCTAAAAAGTGACCATTTAGATGCCACATCAAAACTGTCAGGAAACACAAAATCAGATAGAGAACTGCATTCTCTGGTTAACGCATATCAATGAGGAAGCTTATCGCTTCGTATGAGAACCCCCCTGGCTCTGTTTCAGGACCCCCTTGACAGACTTGGTTGACACTGACTTATACTCGTATGTTAAGGAGCATATCTAGGAGACGTTTTATATCTATTATATACGTTATATTATATCTTGTTCTTCACAGATGATCGATTCAACTAAAATGTATAAATTTTATTATGGCTTAGTGGGAAGATGGAATGGCTAGGCTATTGACTACGAATTCGATGTATCGAATATCTCGTTCATTCTTACTCAACATCCTTCAAAAAAACATGCTCATAAGGTTTAAATGCAATGGGCGGCAAAAAAATCTGAAAAGGCTAAAAGCTGGAACTGAATCTGACTGCGGGTGCTGTCTGTTGTACGACCTACGAATCAAGTAGCGGCCTAAATTATTGCTTGGTCCATCAAGCAACATGGGTAAGTTAGGTAGTACCACAGAGAATATAATATATACTATAGTATTATGAAATGATTCATTTAAATTAGATACTGCTATGCATGTTGTGACATACCCTGACAATGTTGAATTTGATCTTTGTGAGAATGCTGCCCGAGGTCCGCAAATGCCGGCCGTATTTGTAAGAACAAGCGGCCATCTCCACCTGCACCGTGTCTACCCTAGGTCCGCCAATGTCAAGGGACTGAGCTGAACGCCCTCTAGCACGGAACGCGACTTTTCTTACCTGAAGCATTTACAAATTTATTGATTTTACACAGATGACGTGAGCTATTCGATTTATACGGTGCAGCAGCGATAACTATAAGTATGTTATACATTCATCGTCCTCATTATGGTAGGTAGATAATGCATTATATCCATAAATCATTTACACACAAATATCAATATGAAGGACATCAATAATTTTGTTCACTTACGTTGCCACGATTGTATGTAATAGGCATTAGCTTTCACTGAAACTATAATGTTTTAATGTTTATTTGATTGGCCCCACTTATAAGTTCTTTAAGTAATGTTAATAAATTCGTACAAAAGGCAGTTTTGGTCCATTTCTAACAGTGTCATCTTGTTGCTTAGCAACTGCCCAAATATATTAGGGAGTGTTTTCTAGGAGTTTTCTAGGCAGTTTTGGGGTTAACAGAAGTTTACGATAGGTTAAAGAGGAGGAATACATTTGATTTCTCTAGGAATGAGATGAATAATTTACACATTTTATTATATGAATATTGGAATAATTGGGAAACGGAGAAAAAAAAATAATGAAACAAATTACAAAACTTAAACGTTTTTAAAATTTGTTGCTTGGTTTTACTATGATAGTAATGAAAAAACATGTCCTAGTTTTTTATTCTTTCCCTCTCTTCACCCTGTTGCAGTCCGCTGCTAGACATGGGTCCCTAGGCTCATAGGCCCATTTTGCGCAGATATCCCGGTCCTCCGATTTCCTTATCCAGCCTACCCCAGCGATCTTTTGCAAGCTTTCACTCCATCGGGCGAAGGGCGTCCTACGCTATGCTTGGCAAGGGCGCTCTACTTCAGAATTCATCTACTTCAACGGTCCTCGGTTCTGTGAAATACGTGACCGGCCGACTGCCACTTTAGCTTGATTTCTTTACACAATACATATGTGTATGCATATTGCGTATAATTAAATGTATTTTAGCATTTTGTAGTGTTATTAATTTACTCTAACTAGGAATGTTGGAATGCGTCTATTTCTCAGACCAAAAAATATTCACGTTATGTTTTTCTGTCATATTGGTACACCTGATAGATAAAAAGTCAACTGTCATAAATGACAATATAATGTTCAACAAAAACAATAACAATTTAACAAACAGCATCAATACTTTAATAACAAAAAAATTAAAGAAATATAAAAAAATAGCCTCGTAATAATTCAAAGTGTGTCCAGTAATTAATGAACTTTAATAAGGTATTGTTTACTTTCAAGAAATTATTCTCTAGCGTAGATCATAGCTACAAAATGGTGAGATTTTTTCCCAATCCGTACGAAGATTACAAACCGGATAGTACAGTGGAAGTTATCAAAGTTGAAATAAATGCTCAAATTACCGAACATATAATGAATATTACCAAACGCTTGCAACCGACACGAAAGAATGTCGATGGAGGCCTCTATGTCGGGGTGACCGGTGTCTCGTATATGTTTTATTACTTATCAAAAAACCCTCTTCTATCTGAGAACAAACGTACCAATCTCGAGAAAGCACTAGAATACTTAAAGCCAGCTTTAGAGGCATCAGCTGGAGATAAAACCTCGTTTTTACTAGGAGATGCTGGGTCTTATGCACTAGCCGCGGTTTTGATGAAGGAATTGGGAGATAATAAGTTCCAAGAGATGCTGGCAATGTACAAATCCTTCTTCAATCAATTTCTCTAAATCCTAAATTCCTCAAATGCGGCGGTGACGAGTTCTTCGTCGGTCGCGCCGGATACATAGCTGGGGCTTTGTGGATGTCTCGGGAGATGCAAACTCCTGTGTTTACTAATGAAGAGTTGCATAAAATTTGCGATGTGATTGTAGCGTGCGGTAGAGAGTATTCCACTAAACACAAAAGTCCATGCCCTTTAATGTACCATTACTATAACACTGAGTATATTGGGGCAGCTCATGGTATAAGCTTCATACTACAAATGCTTCTCACGGTACCAGGGTACCTGGATTATAATAAATCAGCAGCTAAAGACATAAAGACAACTGTTGACTTTATAGCTTCCTTACAGACAGAGGAAGGAAACTGGCCATGTTGCATGGAAGAAGTAGGCTTAAGCGACCATAAGTTGGTACACTGGTGTCATGGAGCCCCAGGCACTATTTACCTTATGGCTAAAGCCTACCTTGTGTTAAAGGACCAGAAGTACTACAATGCATGCCTTAAGGCTGGGGAAGTTGTTTGGCATAAAGGATTGTTACGTAAAGGTCCTGGATTATGCCATGGAGTGGCAGGAAATGGATATGTGTTTCTCTTACTCCATCGTTTGACTGGTGATCTAAAATATCTCCATAGAGCTAAACTGTTTGGTGATTTTATGACAACCGATGAATTTTTGAGGGATGCAAGACTCCCAGATAACCCTGAAAGCTTGTATGAAGGCACCGCTGGGACAGTTTGCTTTTTGGCTGACTTGCTAGTTCCTGATAAAGCTGAATTTCCTTTTCAAGATGTATTTTAAACTTTTAAGTTTGATTTTCTGAACTATACATTTGTTATTTATTATTTGTTTTCACGAAAACATTATTTATTTAAATTGTAGCCATTTCCTATCTGTCATTGACAAGGCAAATCACATTTCATTATAAATTAACTGATGACAGTAATAGCTCCACTTGAACCTTTGCAATTTTGTTGTCACTTCATTGAAATATACAAAATACATTCTAGTCTACAAACTGCTTTTTATTTGGAAACATGAATCTTAATTTTTTGTTTAATTTTGTTACAATAACTGATATTTTGGTTATATTGGACATACTTAAATTTAAGGGTGTAAATAATGTGATTTATTCCATTGCAATCCAAAAGAAATGCTTCAATATCATAAAATTTCATGACAATAACATTTTAGCAGCCAATTTTGATATTTATAAAGGAATAAGTGATACAGTTTTGTATTCTCATTATAAGATTGGTATAATTTTCAACACTTCATGCAGTAATTGGATGCATTTCAATGATTTTGCATTACAAAACAAGTTTAGTGAACAATTCAAATGGCTTGTGTTCACTGATGATCTTATTTCTACTGCAAATAAATTATCCAACAACTCAATTCTTATAAACTCCGATGTTACCGTTGTCCACAAAACCAAGAATATTTACGAGTTGTATGAAGTTTATTATACGGATTTCTCAAGTGGTGTTTTTATAATTAAAAAAGTTGGATATTGGAATAATGGTTTGTATGTTAAGATCGCGTCAAGAAAAGATTTGAGAGGATTAGTGGTAAAATGTCCAATTGTAATTACTGATAGAATTACACAAGAAACTTATGAAGAGTACTTGAGCAAGCCCAAGAAAAATCAGGTCGATTCTTTACACAAGCTCAAATTTTATGCGCTTTTGAATTATATACGGCAAATGTTTAACTTTAGGTAAGCTACTACTATATTTTAAGATATGAGTAAACCGCTCGACGGCGGTTTGGTGTAATGTATGATACGTCGCCTACTAAACCAAGGCCGGGTTCGATCCCCAGGCAGTACAAACATTTGTGTGCATGAACATGTCTGTTTGTATTGGTCTGGGTGTTTTCTATGTATAATTTGTATTTACAAAAAAAATATATGTATGTTTATCCGTTGTTTAGCACCACAGGCTTCACGCGTAACTTGGGGCTAGATGGCGCTGTGTGAATGTCAGTGGATAATTATTTATTAAAACAACGTTTCTAGCTATGAATTCCAACGTACAAACTCATGGGGTTACACACGTAATGGAACCTTTGACGGCGTGGTGGGTAGCCTTCAGCGACGTGAAGCTGACATCGGTTGTTCTCCGCTTTTCTTCAGAGCTGATCGAGCAGAGCTTATTGATTATATTGCTGAGACTTGGGAGACTAGGTAAGCTATATTGAAGGCGGTGTGGGTATTCAACCTGTTCTTCCGTTAGAGACAATGCAAGTAGCTTGTGCAGGACCACTAACCGAAAACCATAAGTAAATTACTGTTTTGACGGGGGAAATATCTGAGATTAAGATAGATACCCAGAGACTGTATGCTTATCCAGTCTGCTGCTTGGTATAATATGACTTTTGCTTCCATCATCCGGAGTCCAGTCCCACTATTACTAATTTGCTTGCTGCATTATGTTTATTAACCCTTAACCTCCAGGATTCCAGACACAATAGAAAATCAATTGTTTCTATTGGATATATCCGTCAGCAGCGGTTAAAGGGTTAAACGGCGATGTAAAGATTTGTCAGTGCACATTGGTCACGAATGAAGTGTTGCTTTCCAATGTATTTTTAGAAGGTACTAATTAAGAAGCGAAAAGCACACGGGCTACTATTTTTTAGGTTATTTAAAGCATCATTTTTGTATGATTGTATGCTTATCCAACAGGCAATGTTTCATCCTGCGTCATCCGAAGCATCCTGGTGGATTCTACACTATATACACCCGTCCCCTGACTGCGCATGTTTGGTACTGCGTTATATGCCTGTTGGGATTCTCAGCAGTGATTATGTGCTGCTTGCTTCGGACTAAAACCCCAAACTCTGGATACGAGAAGACAGATTACTCGTTTAGTCTAGCCTTGTTGTTTAATTGGAGCGCCGTTTGTCAGCAAGGTACCTATCTTCTTGTTACAACTGGGTTTTATTTGATATGTTAAGACATACCTATAGATGGCACCAGCCTACATCATTCGGGATTTATGTAAACTGTAAAATTTTCGGATAAAAGAGACCTAACATCTGTCGTCTTGAGTGTCTGGGCAGGGCAGCGTTGACGGAAAATAATTACTATCTACTATTATTGATTTCTATTAACACTGTTGTCATGGACACTTACCACCAGGTGAGCGAGCTGACCGTCCCGTTAACCTATAACCTAAAGAAAAAACCTCACCGACTCGCGGTTGGTATTAGCGTCTACCATCCTTAGATATTTGCCGGTTCCAACGGTTTCGCATACCTTTCGAAGCACGGAGGGACTATTGGATATTTTTTGGTCGTGAGCTACTACCTACGCCATCGATAAATTAAGTGCCTCTAAACAAACAAACAAAAAAAAATCAAATAAATCTGTTATAGTACTTTTAGTTAATTGTTATTATCATATTTTTTATGACTATCTAATTATTGGTTTCGTAAACTTTCAAGGTATGTCAGTCCATAGGAGCTCAGCTTCAGTCAAAGTGATTGTTATCGTGATGTTTATCTACGCGGTGACTTTGTATCAGTATTATAACGCCACAATTGTCTCTACGCTCTTGCGGAACCGCCGAAGAACATAAGGACTTTGAAGGATTTGCTAAAGAGCAACCTGAAGGCGGGGGCCGAAGATGTATTGTATACTAAGGATTTTTTCAAGGTAATATAGTTGGTAAGGTTCTGATATAAATAACCAAATTCAAACTATTTTTCAAATAAGGCTTACAAAAATCACTTATGGACGGCAAAAATAGGTACAATAAAAACATTTAAAATAACAAAAAACCTTTTTTATTTTAAAAAAAGCGCTTTTTTATAAATTAAAAATGTGTTTTGACCTGCTGAGAAAGAAGCACCCAATGAAACTCAGTGGGAAAGCGTTTGAATATTTTGAGTTCATAAATTCTCCTTGTAAGTAGGTACAAAACTATAAACAAAGCGTATCTCTTCAACCTATCCCTGTTCAGTAGATATGTCTACTTGCCTATTATCTATCTACCTGTAGCTAAAGATATCTTCATGAACTAGGTTTGCTCTTTTAGCCAAATGTTCCAAACAGGCATAAAAGCGACAGACAGAGCAACAAAATGACAGTTAAATTGAAATTAAACCATTGAACGCCGGGAATCCACCTTAAGGCGTCATTGGCGGTCAAAGGATTAATGAAGTCTTAATTTCCTTACTTATTAAATTATTAATAATGATTAAATTTACTGCGATTTCAGCGAACAAGGGACCCTATAGCGTTAAAAATGTACACGACCAAGATCGCCGCCGGTCGCGACCACAACTTTCTGTCAGCGGAGCGTGGCATGGAGCTCGTCAAGAAGGGCGGATTTGCTTTTCATGTGGATAGCGTTGTTGCGTACAGGTAGGTATGTCATGAGCAACAAAGATAGGCAAGCGGATCTCGTAGTTCCGGGGAAGCTTCTCAGCTCTCCAGGGAAAAAAATTGTTCTGACGAGAACAATAAGTTCGACTTAGAAAATATGTGGAGATATAGAATACTAGACTTATGCAGCGAAACAACTCTTGGTAAAATAAAATAATATATTATAAGAAGAAAACACGTCTGCCATTTACAATAGTGAAAGAGAAGAGGAAAACATAAAACAATCAATTAAATATATTCTTTTTACATATGACAAGGAATGTCATAAAAGAGGTTGCATATTTAACATACAGCCGCCCCATTGAAATTACATTATTTCAATAGTTAAGAAAAAATAAAATAATGAACCCATATAAAATACTTAATACCTATAAAGAAATAATATGTGAAACGTTTCACAATATTATGTAACTAAATATTTTTAACATTAATTCATTAAACCTATGAATCTTAAAATTACAAAACAAAACAAATTGAGTAATTAGCATTTAATAAGCATTTATATAATTATTGCAAACAACTAAAATAATACTTAAAACGTTACTTAAATGTTAAAGGAAATTTAGCATTACTGAATAGCAATTAGAAATGCATCAAAAAGTTTTATTCGTGATAAAATATCCGGCTCGAAGGACCATAGAAAATATGAAGAATACTCGACTTATACAGCGAAAGAACTCTTGGTAAAATAAAATAATATATAAAAGAAGAAAACACGTCTGCCATTTACAATAGTGAAAGAGAAGAGAACAAAACACAATCAATTAATAATATTCTTTTTACATTTGACATGACTTCTAAGAAATGAGGTTGCATATTAACCACGACTGATACCTAAGTAATTTAAATAGTGCACGATTATAAGTGATGTTTTACATGCAAAATTCCTTATAATATCTATATAGTGATAAATAGCAATAGAAGAGATGCCTTATCCAGAGTTGTTTCTCGTTAAACTGGTATTTTCAGTATTATATCGAAAAATTGAGCACAATTCAGTTAACGGCGTTTTTGCTAGAATGCGTTGCCGATCTTTGAAACGCAATGATTTTTTTGCGAAGGTTATCTTCGGTCTCCGGAAACCACACTCGAAACACGAGATTTCCCGTTCAATTTCTGCCGGTTTTCTGTGAGCCCGTTCGTTCTGGTATTGCCTCTCCAACACATAAGAATCTACTTATCATTAATTGATAACATTTTAATATTAGCTACCACAGAGCAAGTAATCGTTAGCTACGATAGGCGTGAAACGTTTATAGAAATTTACCATTTAAAAATGGTAGCAAAAATAAACGAACATGGCAACATTGTTACCATAATAGATATTCATAAGTAATATATTGCCATAAAATAAAACAGACAACTGAGCCAACATAACGGAAGGTTTTGTTTGTTAACGTAGAATTATGAGGAGTAAGTTCACAGAGAGGGAGATTTGTGAAGCGCACGAGATTCCTTTGTACCCTCCGCAGAAAATGGGGTTTGTTGTCAGAAAAGCATCGCCCTTAAAGGAACATTTCACATACGGGTAAGACTTAGTGATAAATATATACCGCTATAGGCTAGTTAGACAACTATTTGAGGTAATTATTTTTTGAGATGTGGTAAGCGGTTGTGGCACCCTAAACATTTTTTATTAATTCTTTACTAAATAGGCCTTGTGATGTGATAAGCACCTCAGCACAAAGCTCCGATAAGAAATAGAATAAATTTATTTGTGGTAGGTACTTTAAATAAACATGGCAACACTTTGATAGCATCCAAATCTTGCAAATTTAGAAACTAATTTTTATCCGAAGCTTTGTACTTGGAAAGTTTAAAACTTTACATTACTTAAAAATTTTGCAGGGTCCGCAAACTCTTGGAGTCTGGTCTAATGCGTAGACTGCAATCGACATGGGACGAACCGAAGCCTGCGTGCGTGCACACGCCCGACGCCAGTGTATTTTCAGTCTCTATTCGGGAGTTTTCAACAGCTCTACTTGCACTACTCGGAGGAGTTATCATTTCCCTAGTCGTGTTGTTCGCGGAGATAATCACACACCGCTGCCGGAATGGACAGATAGCTTTCATCCATTAGAATGGTTGAATTTTTAATAGGAAAATAATTAATTTGTCACTAAAATAATGCATTATCATCAAAATTTCACAACACAATTGTTTTTTTTAACTACCATGAACGCTTATCAAAGGTTAAAACAGAGTAAGAAGAAGATGGATTGGTTTTAAGGATGTATCTTAGGTCTTATTTCTTGAACCGTCAATGAGCAGAAAGTGCAAACTCTAAGTTGGACTCCACACGATTTTTTTATTCCAACAATTTATGATTATAATGTTGCCATTTTCACTTGATTTTTAGACTACTATAATAGTATAAATTAAATAGACTGTAACGTTTACAATATCTTAGTATTAAACCAATCTTAAATACCATTGTTGGTTTAATATTGAACTATCAAATTAATATAAAATTGTAGGTTAAATAATGGGAAATTTGAAAATCAAACAGACCTCTCGTTTCATCAGATATTTTTATTGGTACATAACTTTTCGCATTAAATTGTTACAATCTTCTGTCCATGTATGAAGAAACAAATTACAAAGATCAAAATATGTTCAACCTTCATTAACTGTTTGCTTGTACATTGGTTTATGCTTCTGGTTGTACAACAGATACAATATGTTCCAGTGTCCCGAACAATCAAAATCGCTAGTGTTGCCATTCAATGGGAAAATATAAATAAAAGTAAATTATACCTTCCAAAAATACTGTCAACATAGCTCTGATCTAATTGTTCGCATATATTTTTAGAGAAAAATATGTTGACTGTTATATTTACATATGTATTAATATTGACTATATAATCTACATTACAAGAGTGGATTTTAATTGTCAAATTAGTTAAATTATTATGTCTTGTATAGCACAAAAATAGGCTCGAGTAAATTGTTGTTTTGAAAAAAAAACAAAAATTTCGAACTGTTGGTATCACTTATTTGACAATTTCAAATCCGGCTTGCCAGATTGCCAGTAACCGTAGAAATATACACAAAAAAAATATTTCGCGGTGGACACACTTCAGTCATCGTTAACATTAGCTATAATCATTTATATAAATATAAACGTCTAATAAATCATGTATTGATTCAAACGTTCCACGTACTGAACAACACTGAATCTCCATATCTATTTGTAAAGTTAAGAACGACAAGGTTTTGGAATATCCCGATTAACTCCCGCTGTGAACTGGCCATCGTCTCTGAAGCAACCATAGACGCAGAACTTGTATAGATTAAATGTCGCAACAATATATAAGGGAATTGGCAATCAAAGGAACAAAATAACATTTACATTTACAAAATAATAATAATTATTATTATATAGGTATTTCTATATAATTATGACAATACCATAGATAGTATTGAAATAAAATAGATTAAATTCTAGGTTATGGTACTTTATTTTTAAAAAGGGTGGGTGTTGAATTAGAAACAAAGCATTCATTCAGTGCATACAGTTGTATTCAGTAGAATAACAACGACAGAACTTAAGATGTTACTTTGTCAATATACTTTTTCATTTTACTGTTTCATAGTTAATGCCTTGAAACAATAAAGATATAATATTATAAACTGTAAAATTTTAAATACCACAATATATGTATGGTAATGTAAAATAACACACCATTTTTATGTTAATCAAATATGCACACGATCTTGCGAAACTAAAATTAGAAACCTGTATATCCCTCGATGCTATGACACTTTATCGTTAGTTTATTGATAAGGAACTGTAACGAAAATAAAAGCTTTTTTCATGTTTTTTTAGGATGAAAATTAAAAATAATTACAATCTTTGAAAATGCTGAAGTATTTCAAATATGAGAACCTTGTTCATTGTAACATGCAAACATGTATTTGCAGACCATATAAGCTTTGTAAAATAACTGCTATTATATATGTATTTAGCTATGTATCAACAATACAAGTAACGCATCCATGGTTTAGTAAAAACTCGTTTAGATAAACGAATTTAGAGTTGCGCCAAGGGTATGCCAATAAGCACTAAATTTTCATTTACAGAAGCTACATATGCCTATACGTTAATTTGTCACAATTGCGCTTTAACTATAGAATAAAAAACATATTATAGATTTTCAATATTTTTAATATTCATTAAAAATTGTTAGTTATGAAGGTTCATACAAAAGAGATGTTAACGTTATCTAAGCTAATTTATCAATATTTTAACTGTCAGTATGTTTATAGAGATCGGATTATGGTGTAAATTTACTTATTTTATATTTTTGCTAAGTAAGCAGAGAGTTTTAACTATTATATAAACCATTTGCTTTATTATCTATCCGCTAGTATAATATAAAATTTTTAAAATATATAAATGTGATTTAGATTTAAGCCAAGACGTTTGCTTGTGTTCATTTTCCATGGACTTAAAATTTAATTCTTAGCATCAGCTGAGATGCAAACATTTTAGAAGCATTAAATAACTTATTATCTTTTTATAGACCAAATAGTACTACAATATGCACAAAATAAATATTATTCCTTTTTTAAAAATACTGTATGTAAACTTACATCCAATAATCCGATCTCGTTATGCTTTACATTGGTTTCCTAGGCATTAGGGCATTTCCTCGGCAGCCTACGTACGTGGCGAGCGTAGCGGATACGGATAAGACTTCGGGCCTCACCGCTCTTCCAGCATCACCGTCTCTTGGGGGTACAGCTTCAGCGCTTTCAATGTACTGCTCTGAGATTCCATTGTTAACTGAAATTACAATAACAAATAAATATCCACTGACATGCACACAGCGCCATCTAGCCACAAGTTAAGCGTGAAGCCTGTTTTATGGGTACTAAACAACGGATAAACATACTTATATATAGGTCGCCGCAACCAATTTAATATCGATAGATAATTCATCAAATATTATTAACAATATATTTAACTGGTAACAATGCAACTTAATCCTTAATGATTTTAAGGAACAAGTGTTTTGACAAAAACCATCAGTGTTTCCTGTGGCGGCGATTGTTCTAATTACATTTTTATTAATTCATAATTTCCAATGTAACATCTCTTATAAAATCATTAAACATTATTTAAAGCTTAATTTAAATAGTAAAATAATTATTCCAGCATTACTGAATTGAAGTAACGCTGTTTTGATTAATAAGTTACCAACACAAGATTAGCGAAACTATATCCGTGTATTTAGAACAATTAACTAATGTTTTTATTAATCAGAAACAGAAATCTGTTTTGTTAATAACAAATCTTAATACCGATAAATATTATTATAATATCTAGTGAATATTTAGCTATCATTAATAACTTGTTGAGTTAAGAATTCATATTAGGATGTTTTATAATCCACTGTTTTGATTGTTAAGTTCCGGCAACCTTGAATAGAAAGTTATTTTGTTAGACACTTATTGTTTTCTTTTTGTATTCAGAATTATGGAATAAGCTTAATTAATTAAGTTATTAATTAGGCAAATATTTGTGAGCGTCTAGTTGCAAATTATCTTAATGTCATAATAATTGGATGCGCGTGCAGCGCCATAGTCTATACGACGAAATGTAAGTTTGACATGGCGGTAAGATGGCGGCGTGTGAAGCGCCGAAATGTGGAGCCAATGATTGAAATTTGAATCACATTCTGGTTTGAGATTTGGGTCGTGCTAGGCATGTAAGTAAGCTACTAATTGTTGTATTGTAATATTTGCAATAGAGTTAAGTTTAATTATTATTTCTTTTACTTCTCAAACCTAACTTGATTTTAGTAAACTAAACAGTTTGATTCTCAATATTAACATGAATCGTTGGCATTAACTATATCGCCAACGATACTGTTCATACATTTTGTTTATAAAGTCTATCGTGCTCCGACATATATATATTTTTGTAAATACATATTATGCATAGGACACACTCAGACCATTACAAACAGACATGTTCATGCACACAAATGTTTGTACTATCCGGGAATCGAACCCGGAGCCCTTAGTGTAGCAGCAGTGTACGTCTCGACCATTGCACCACATGGATGGTCAAATATAAAATTAACATCTACTGACAATCGCACAGCGCCATCTAGCCTCAATTCAAGGAGCGTGTACTAAACAACTAACTGATGTTCTTTATTTTTGTAAATACAAACATATAAACACTCGGAACAATATAGACAGACAGAAATGCACGTGCATGCTACTATTAAATAATATGACCATAATGGAAAACATCAATAAGGCGACATCTTGGTGGGAAATTAAAGTGAAATGTTTAGTTGTTTATTCACATTTTTTTTTCTTTTGTGACGCTTTAAGGCCAGAGATGTCTTTAAGCGTCACACGATTTTCCATTTTGCCTGGATTGCTGGCGGTCAATGGGTTAACTGCTAGGGATTGGTCCGCATGGAAGTCACTAGTGAAGGTCTTCGCTCAATAGTGGAGATTTTAGGATGTAATGATAAAAAAATCTTTATCTTAGAAATGATTTTTTAAAAAATTTTATAACATACAAAGATAAGTGAAGGGAAACATCACGAGGAAACGCACGCCTGCCAAGAGATTCAAAGGTTGTGTGTGAAGTCGGACTATCCGCACTGGGCCTGTGTGGACGACTAAGGCCTATACACCCTTTACGGGTAGGCTCATGCCCCTCGGTGGGGACGTTTAATGAAATGAATGAAAATGAAATGAAATAAAATGAAATGAAAATGAAATGAAAATGAAATGAAAATGAATGAAAAGAATAATGAAATGAAATGAAATGAAATGAAATGAAATGAATGAAAATGAAAATGAAAATATTTTATTAGTATCTTATACATAATTACATTACAATGGCTGGAGTCTCCTTTTAAGTGTAATACCTGTGTTATGAGATGATGATGATAAAAAATATAATGTATAAATGAAGGAATATTGATACTCACGTCTCTTCTAGGCCAGCTAGATATTACTTTGTAGTTTTCTTGTGGGTAGCCTTTTGAGGCGAGGTAGTCAAATAATGCCTGCAACAAAAACATTAATGAGTATTTCTAATCGCCAATTGGATCAAGTTATGCATTAATATCAATTCCTTCTTTCATTTCCATCGAAATATTAAAACATTAAATGTTAACTATGTATTTTCTTTCACTCCCAAATCTTCACGTTCTGCTTTTAATGGTTGACCGTGGCCACCTGAAATTTCAACAGACTTCATGGAAAGCCAGAAACTAGCAGAAATGCCTTCAAAATATATGTACAGTATAGCAGAGATGTTTGGAATCCTGGCGGTTAAAAGGTTTTTCCCGTAACACTGCATCTGTAATGGTTAGGCGTATCACTTACCACCAGGACCTCAATAATTTATGGTTTAAAATGGCAATTATCTATCGAAAAAAATGCGACATTTCGAGATGGCAAACCCGCAGCATTAGTGCTGTACGAGCCCATAGCGACAGCGTTTATCGATTACAATGACCCACAATGTTATTTGTAGTTTTAAAATGACTCTTGTAGCTTCCTTGTTCACGTTTTATATTTACTTACTATTATATGTTAAATCTACATGAAAATTAATTGAATATTACTTGTTCGGCATTAAAGAATATAAATTTTAGTGTGGTCTAAATGCTAACTGAATACTATACACTATAGGCTAACTGAATAATCGTGGTTAATTTTTATTTTAGTTATCAAAAATCTAATCACATTAATATTACTGTTTTTGTTGCATGAACATATAAGTCGATATATATTACCTACTTAGTAAGTGATGTCACAACACTAGTAAATTTCGATCTCAACTTGTCGCGACCTAACCGTGTCGTTCAATAAATTACTTTTGCATCCCACGCTATAAACACGTTTCCGTGCCCGGGACACCACAGCACAAAATAACTACAAAAAATATAATAACCACTAATTGTTTTTCAATCCGTTTATTTCTCGTTTTGTCGTACAGGCACCAAGTGCTTGTCATGTATAGATGACGTTGACGGACAAAATGTTAAAAAAGTTACTTACGGCGAGAGTGTCGTGGGGGTGGAACCGTCTCTCCAGGCAGACCTCGTGTGGGGCGGCAGACGTATTCGAATACGGGCCACGTCTTTCCGCTCTGGAGGTGTGATGCTGGAACTCTCGCTTGTGCTTGGGACCTTTGCGTCTGAACACAAATGAAATAAATAAATAGCCACTAACATTCACACAGCGCCATCTAGCCCCAAGTTAAGCGTGAAGCCTGTATTATGGGTACCAAACAACGGATAAACATACTTATATAGTTTTTTTTGTAAATACATATTATACATAGAAACCCAGACCATTACAAACAGCGTGTTTATGCACACAAATGTTTGTGCTGCCCTGGGGATCGAACCAGGAACCCTTGGTGTTGCAGTGGACATCTCAACCGTTACACCAAATGGGTCGTCTGTCACAAATGAAAATATATCAACCATTTGAGCGCCAGAAATCCAGACTTAAAATCGAGTTTATCGTTTCTTACGCCGAAGGTGTTATTGGCGTTCGAAAGGTTAAACATCTAAGGGTTCTATGCGTATATTTATTTATTTATTTTTGGAAGATTTACAGTTTCAAAAGACACTATATTAAAGTATAACAATAAGATAAGAGTACAGTACTAGTTACAAATCTCAACATATGAGTAATCAGTTTACAAAAGTTATATTGAGGTAACCACAACTTTACATCAATTTATTTAAGCAGAATTAATATTATTTAATATCATCAAGGTTCAAGAGCCTCAAAGTACGATTTTGTCATTTGTCTTTTTATGGAGGGAATGCTAGTGAAAAATATCTTTTGGGTCAATTGTTTGGATATAAATTATCTTCTCATACACACAGCGGAATAATCTGAGGTTGGTTTTTCACTCACAGTTTGTGTAATTTCTATGACGTGATTGTCTAATTTTTGTATACTGATCTCATCTATGTTCATCTGTAGTATATTTAAACGACTTCAAGAAAGGATGCAGTAATTCAAATCTGCCGTATATATGCAATTTTTATTTGTTTATTCGCAGATATGTTCATAGTAAATGAAACGATTTTGATGAACTGACTAATGGTTGTCTGATTATTCATCATTCTTACTATGAACACCAGATCAATACTAAGTTATCAACGAGTTACAAAACAGGGCCAAAGGTTAGGTACTTTTAACCCTCAATGGGTTAAAAGTACTTTCCAGATACAATGGAAAATCTATTGTGTCTGGCACCTTAAGGCGTCATTGGCGGTCAAAGGGTTAAGGTTGTGCCTGTTCAAAGATAGGAGAGTATTATTTAAGTATAACAGTCTAACAAATTACGCGCTAAGGCTACAATAATCTTACCTCTTTCCTTGCTTCCTCCATCTGCCTTTCTGACTCTGCTCTTTCTAATTCTTGATTTCTCTCCAATTCTTGTTGTTTCTTTATTTCTTCTTTTGCTCTGTAACAATTAGTTTAGTTTAACACTTTTGTCCATTTCTATCCAATCAATAAATTTACAATTAATTTTATCTTGGTGCTTTTTGGCAGCATTGCCATATCCTTATTTATTTTAGTCAAAATAAAATCCATTTATTCAATTAAGGCTCACAATAAGCACTTATAAACATCAAAATAATAAAGTATACATTTAAATTTTTCCAAATTGTTTTTTCATTGTTTACACTTGTGAGGTGTATCAATGTGTACCTTTTGCAAAATGATGTTGAGGTTTCTAATATATTTCAGTTGGTTTTTTATGCGTCATAAACGGTGTACCACTATTTTCCCATATATTTTTATAGTAAATATTTTATGTTACTTGCCGCTGCAAACCTCCACGGGCAAGTCCGACTCGCACTTGGCCAATTTATAAATATTTTCTGAAAACTATTACGAATTACAACAACTTTATAATCTTGACTACTGCATTTATTTGTCAAGACCTACCTGTCAGCCTCTAGACTGCGCTGGTACGCCTCGTCCTGTTCCCGTTTGACCTTCTGGCGCGCGTCCCTTTCCCTCTCCATTCGAGCGTCCTCGTCTCGCTGAGTAGCGAACCTCTCCAACGCCTCCATCAACCCAGCCACCAGTTCTGATACACCCACATTGCCTGGAAAGAACATCATCATCAGCTCATTATACGTCCCCACCGAGGGGCACGAGCCTACCCGTGTAGGGTGATTAGGCCTTAGTCGTCCACGCGGACCAGTGCGGATTGGACGACTTCACGCACAATCTTTGAACTCTTCGCAGACGTGCGTAAAGGTTTCCTCACGATGTTTTCCTTCACCGAAAGAGCGTCGGATAACGTACATATAATTTCGAAATTCGAAAATACATTGGTACGTGGCGGATTTGAACCACAGTCTTCCCGGTAGGATGGTAAAAGTCTACACCATTGCGCCACCGACATGTATGACCGAAGAGCATGTCGACATCATTACCACAAGAATAAATTAATAAATATCCACTGACACACAACGCCATCTAGCCCATACTAAGCGAGGAGCTTGTAGTCAGGGTACTAAACAAGTGATATCTTTTTTTCTATTAATACATACATATTATACATACAAAAACCCAGATCATAACAAACATACATGTTCATGCACACGTTTGTACTGCCCGGGGATTGAACCCTAAACGCTTGGTATAGTAGCCAGTACACCACATGGGTCGTCGTTAATATCAAATCATCTGGGAAGCCCCTTATACTTAATTTTAAAGTTCCTAAATATACCCTATATTTTATACAGGTCATAGAACTCACTGGTGATAGAGGGTTCAAGTTCAAATGCCGCCACGTACCAATGTATTTTCGAAATTATATGTATGTTTAGCCCACTCTCACGGTGAAGGAAAACGTCGTGAGGCAACCTGCGCATGCCTGCGATGACAATAGCACGGGTAATGTCTGAAATGGCTGAACGGATTTCGACAGGACTATTTGGCAGCTACCAAATGTATATATATACATTTACTATGTAATAAGGAAAATCAGAGGCTTCATTTATTTTAGATAATACTTTTTGTTTCGGAAGAATATATCAATGTTTTACTGCGGAAGGGAAAATATAACGCGTATAATACCGCGGGGGAAAAGCTAGTTTTAAATTTAAACATTATTTATACAACTGATGACTCACCATTGATGACAGAGTATATCTCAGTGTTGGAGCGCACACGCATGATGATCACGAGCGCGGGCAGCCGGTCCACGGGGATGCTGCGTATCGTGATGCTCGCCACTGTGCCTAACGCGTTCGACACCGAATTCAGCAGCCTGCGAAACAATCATAGACATGTTGATTGACAGACTAACTGAGTTAATTATTCCAACCTGTCAAATCAACCCACTTCCTTACATTTACATACATTTTTATGCTATTACAACACTATTATGTCAATATTCTGTAATTGACTTAGTGTACTTCACACGAAAGATAAACTTTATGAAGAGTTTTCAATTTCCTTTTTCGGCTACATTTTCAGTACTCCTTATTTAGATTCTCTCTTTCTTTTTTGCCAGTGAAAATTCCATGAAAATCGGTGCAGCAATTCTAGAGTTCATCCGGAAAAAATACATACATATTTAAGTACTTAGGAAAGGTTATTTAAACCTTGATGGGTTATACCTCAACAAATATTTTATCTGGATTTTACCTGTACGGCACAAAGTTAAAAATGCTGTACGATCTAAGTATTTCCATTTGCCCAATTAAGGGCAGACATTTCAATGTTACCTATTTATTGTACAGATATCGACAAACGGCGGCTTAACGTGACGTCTGAAGCAAGAAATCATCTTTCTTTTCGGAAAAATGACATTCATCATTGGTCACTGCTTTCAGCGCCTGCATTGTTAAATGTTTTCTTACCATGGCATATAATTTCTTATATACTATAGATATTCATATTCATATTCATAATTATTTGAAAATAAAGTAAAGTATAATTATTTCTAGCGGCCCCGGCTACGCTGGTGTAATACTGATACTAAATAAACTACAGAAGAACAGTAAACGTTTTTTTTTGCACATTACAAATCTGAAAATAAAAGTATCATTATTCATCATCATCAGCTCCTTATACGTCCCCACTGAGGGGCACGAGCCTACCCGTATAGGGTGTATAGGCCTTAGTCGTCCACGCGGGCCCAGTGCGGATTGGATGACTTCTCGCACAAGCTTTGAATCTCTTCGCAGACGTGCGTGCAGGTTTCCTCACGATGTTTTCCTGCACCGTAAGAGCGTCGAATAACGTACATATATTTTTCGAAAATTCGAAAATACATTGGTACGTGTCGGGATTTGAACCTCAGCCCTCCCGGTAGGAAGGCGACAGTCCACACCACTGAGCCACCGACGCTCTATTATTATATCATTAATGAATGGATGTTATTATACAAATAACAAACCTTAGTCTTCAATCACTATATCTATTAAAAAAACCGCATCAAAATCCGTTGCGCAGTTTTAAAGATACATACATAGAAAGCGACTTATTTATACTATGTAGTATATAAGAACATAGAAAGCGACTTATTTATACTATGTAGTATATAGCTAGACTATACTATGTAGTAATAGAACATAGAAAGCGACTTATTTATACTATGAGTATGAACATAGAAAGCGACTTATTTATACTATGTAGTGATAACACTGTATGATCAGAGATGTTGTCCGATGCGTGAGGTCCCAGCCGTAGACTATGAAGTTGGTCGACAACGTCTGCAGCACCGCGTCGCAGCCGAGGAGTTGTGCGCAGAACACGTTGGACAACACCGACTGTTCGTGGTGCAAGTACAGCCCCAGGAGTTTCCTCTGGACACCAAAATAATAAAAAAAAATGCATTAAGGAGAAGAAAAACTTTTATTTGACCACATAAATACGATTCAGGTCACTCGGCTTTGGAATGGACTACGTTTAGAGGGTCAATTGTCTCCTTCTCTATATAAGTATTATATATATATATATTGATATATATATATATATTGATATATATATATATATATTCATATGAATATTTGTGTATTGTTAATTTAAGTATATGTAGCTTAGGAATTATGTATTTATTTATCACAGCAGTTTCTTCAACGTATGTTTTTTGTTATAATTTTATTTGGTCCTTCCTTTTTAACCTCACCACTTATATTTCTTTATGCATGACCTTAGGTTAACTGGTAGAGAATGCCATTCGGCATTAAGTTCGCCTTTGTACACTATTTTATGTGCAATAAAGATTTTAAATAAATAAATAAATATCCAATGACATTCACACAGCACCATCTAACCCCAAGTTAAGCGTGCAGCCTGTATTAAGGGTTCTAAACAACGGATAAACATACTTATATAATTTTATTTCTTGTAAATACATACATATTATACAAATATTTTGAAAAAGCAGACATGAAGACCACATGAACTGACCTCTTTAGCGGGTTTGAGGCAGGCTTCCTTGATAGCGTCCTGTAGAGTGCCTTCGAAGAAGTTGGGAGTGTTGAGGCCGTAGCGCGCCTTGAACCGCTGAGCGAACTCGATACAACCCAGAGCCTCGTCTTCCACGTGTTCGGACACTGAGGATATAAAAAGCATTATTATTTTGAACCATTAATTTTGAGTACCAAAGTACTACATATTGAGTTAATAAAGTTCAAAATAATATATCAACATAATCAGAAAATTATTTACTGTGACAATTTAATCTAAATAAAAGATATAATTTTGTATTTTAATATCTAACACGTCTTTGTTTCTCTTAGTTTATTGTTTATATTGTGTAACTTATGCATGCTAGAAAATGTGCTGTGCTGTTTACTTCATCATCATCAGCTCATTAAACGTCCCCACCGAGGGGCACGAGCCTACCCGTATAGGGTGATTAGGCCTTAGTCGTCCACGCGGGCGCGTGATACAGGCTCCGCGCGCGCAAGAGCGTCGGATAACGTACATATATTTTCGAAATTCAAAAATACATTGGTACGTGTCGGGATTTGAACCTCAGCCCTAACCGGTAGGAAGGCGACAGCCCACACCACTGAGCCACCGACGCTCTTACTGTTACTGTTACGCTGTTTACTTAGATAAACAATAACTTAATGCACAATCACGAAGATATATCAACCAAAAAATGTCCGAGCCACTTCACACATACGTTGACTTATTGTTATATTTAGGACATACAATTTCAAGTAATAACATTGAAATTTCAACTTTAAGGTGTCAATAAAAGGATACAAATCAAAAGCACGGGCATACTACTATGTCACTTTGACATGTAGCGAGCGACGTGATTATGTATGAAAAATTTTGCCGTGGACACTTTTTGAGTGAGATTGTTTTTCTTGTTAGTTTATTGATTATATAAGGAAATACATATATTTCTTATAATATTAATACATAATCATCTTCATGCTACCCATATTTGTATATATATACCCTAAAAAATTGAGATTGATTTTAAACTTGACATAAAGCGGTTGGCTACTTACTCAATGGCTGTAGCCTTTCAGACTGTACGAGGTCTACGAACATATCGTCTTCGCCCGTGAACCCATCATTCGGCTCCACTTCCTCCACCGAGCTGTTCTCGCTGTCAGAACTCTCCACTATTATCTGTAAAATAAATTTCCACTGAAATTACACTGGCATTCACACAGCGCCAGCTAGCACCCAGTTAAGCGTGAAGGCTGTATGATGGGTACTAAACAACGAATAAACATACTTATATACATGTTTTTTTGTAAATACATACATATTATACATAGAAAACACCCAGACCATTACGAACAGACTTGTTCATGCACACAAATGTTTGTTCTGCCAGAGATTCGAACCTGGGACACTTGGTGTAGCAGCCGTCATCTCGACCATTGCACCACATGGGTCGTCGTAATATAATCATCATCATTAGCCTATAACCGCCGACGGCAGGGCACAGGCCTACCCGCACAGTCTATGAGGATACTGGGCTGTAGCCCAGTACGCTAGCTGGGTAATTTTAACAATAGTAGAAACAAATCTGTGCCACTTTTCAAATACGCGCCGCCTTAAGAAACCGTAGAGGATTTTAACATACATACTTTATTCCATACAATAGCATAGAATGACCCTTCAAATATAATTAAAAAATTGGTGATTTTCTACACGCACTTCATTTAAATTAAAAGAAAGGAAGTTTTTACAGCTATAACAATATATGTCACCGAAGAATAGCAATAATCTCAAATTTATTAACTTCCTAGGAAATTTGTAAAGTTTCGTAAATTTCACTCTTTTTACTTGACAGGTAATTTCGGTAAGTTGATAAATTTACGAAAATGTAGGCGTTAAGTTCTATAAAACTTCATACGTTTACTAGACAATAAAATTGCTTGCTTCTTGTTATTTTCCGTTGGCATATACATTGTAATTAAAATAACTTAAAGAGCTAATTTTATGGGTTCAAGAATTTCATTTAAGAAATAAGAAAGTTAAGCAATTCTATGTAACAATTAGTTACCCGCTTATAGTCCTTCTGTTTATTGGCCGGCGCCCTTCGCACCACCAGCTCGTGCTGTGGCTGCTCGAGTCCCACCATGGCGAGGACTGTGTCGTCCAATCCAGATACATTCGGCCAACCGGTCCATGACTGTAGAATACAATAATGAACATAAACACTTAGCACTTAGGTCCTTAATCGGTTAATGTGGGTTATTGATACATAAGCTTAGATAAACATTAAACTAAAGACATGCTCAATCTCACTCAAAAAGTGTCCGCAGCAAAAGTCTTCCCATCGCATCAGTTGGGCACTATTTTCATTCATAATCACGTCGCTTACTACATGTCGTAATGTTATAGTAGTGCGCTCGTGTTTTCTACCTAACGAGTCACGTTTAGGTCAAAATTGAAATGAATAATTTTGTTTTAAATATAACAATATGTATGTGCCATGGTTCTCAGACATTTTTTGGTTGGCATTTCTTCGTGTTTTTGGATTTAGTTAGTTTATTGTATATCTAAGTATGTTTAAGTAAATTTAAATTATGAAAAATAATTATTTAGCCTATATTTGTACACTGCTTCCAGAGCATAATTCATTTTAAGGTTCACTACATCCAGGTATTTTATCTACCTGGATGTATTGAACCTAAAAAGAAGGACCTGTTAAAGTGTAATTTATGCACCGTTAGATACTTACGATAAAAATTACAAATAATTGCTTATCATCAATAATTGTTTCAACACAAACATAAAATGCCGGAATCCCCTTTTAAGCAAAAATTGCCTGTACCAGACTGTCCTCCTAACGAAGAGTGCAATAAGTCGGGTTTTTGGGCAAATTGACTTAACACCTTTGTATTTTTATGTTAGTCATAATGTATAAATAGATTTTGAAAAGGTCTGAAGTCAATTTGCCCAAAAACCAGACTTAATATATTACACTCTTTGGTATGTGGGCAGCAAGGGATTCCGCTGTTTCATAAATGCAGTACATATTTACATATTTGAGCAAATAACTTTAAATAAACTATTTCTCCAAGTAAATGTAAGTTTGACAACAAATTGGGTACTTGACACCACTGATAGTTGACTTACTTCTTATGAACTGTCAAAAAGGAACGTTTCCATATATTTTGTATGAGATTAATGATATGTGACGTCATTACGCACTATCATCAATTGACCTTATATTTCTTGGTTTCAGTGTATTTAAAAATACTATATTGCAAATAAACAAAGTTATCAATGAAACGACATATAAAATAAGATGCGCTTTTATAAAATAAGGTTTGGCATTTTATTGCGGATGGTGAAAAATACCGAATTTATACTTAAATAAACAACAAATATAATAAATAAATATCCACTGACATTACACAGCGCCATCTAGCCCCAAGTTAAGCGTGAAGCCTGTATTATGGGTACTAAACAACGGATAAATATACTTAAATACATTTTTTTTTTCGTAAATACATACATATCATACATAGAAAACACCCAGACCATTACAAACAGACATGTTCATGCACACAAATGTTTGTATTGCCCGGGGATCGAACCCGGAACCCTTGGTGTTGCAGCCGACCACTCAACCGCAACACCAAATGGGTCGTCAATAATAACGATACCGACCTGATGCCGAACCGGTATGTCAGTGAGCGAGTAAATGTCGTTCTTGACTTCTTGTACTGTCTTGGTGCCCGGATACTTTAGCGTGTACTCTTTGTCGTCGTGTCTCACGTGCAGTACATATGTTGTTGTTAGACGTTCCGCCACTCTGCAAATAAGTGATATCTTTAAATAGACAACCATTATGGTAATTATTGAGAACAGTAGCGGGGCAACACTTAAACATGATGAGGGCAAGATATATTTTGCGAGGCTCCCTGATGGATGTCGCAAGAGGATGCATTTTAATGCAAAATTTTACTAATATTTTTTTATGATTTTTTTTAATAAAATGCAAACTTCACTTTTAAAACCGAATGTGGTAGTTAGTTTAGTATTGCCAGATAATTGCTTGCTGTTTTTTTTTTATTTATTGTTAGACTAGATGTTGATATTATAATTATAGAGGATAATGATTATGAAAATGACAGTAACAGTTCTCTTGATACATCAACAGTCAACGCTATGACAATACTAAACTCGTCATCAGCCATCAGTTGATCGGCGGCCTTGAGTCGTAGTACTGCGTTGGCGGTAACCCAAGACGTCAAGCAGCGCGCCCGACGTCGCCTTTGACCCGCCCAACCCCGAAATCTGCTGTCGGCATATTGGCACACCGCACACAGACTCTAACCGCTTTTTTAAATCACCTACAAGCAAACATATAATTTTTTTTTCAAGTTTGTAAAATAAAAATAAAAAATTTTATGTATTCTATGCGACAAGTCGAGATGGCAATTTTCTAGTGGTGACACCACTTACTACATAGGTACCTTACGAACATCGGATAACGTACATAAAATTTCGAAAATTCGAAAACATATTGGTACGTGGCGGGATTTGGACCTGCGCCCTCCCGGTACGAAGGCAACAGTCCACACCATTGAGCCACCGACGCTCTTGTAATAACTTATGCTGTATCAATGAACAATGGTTTTGATGTTAATTGTTCCATTTGCAATATAATCTTGTACTATGAATTTTACTTACTGACTGTAGCTATAGGAGACATTTTTATATCGTGCATCTTATTATTAAAGTGAACTTGGAACTCTAGTAGATCAGTGGAACTATTCCTAGGTGATGAGGTTGACGCTTGATTATTGACTTCCCGATCTGCAAAACAAAAACCATGTTGTTAGCACTAATCACATGTATTTCAATGTACTATTAATAGATCATGACTTACTCAGTATCAGCAAATTTTAACAGTCACAATAATATGTTGCCAAGTTTTGAAATTAGTAAAGAAGTTTCTTTTGACTATTTCACAATGTTTGATTTACAAATATTTCAAAGTTTTCAGTTTTATTTTCCCATAGAATGAACTTTATTATACTGTTTATCACTATATAGACTTCAAAATTTACCCATACTTAAGAGTAAATCTAAATACAGGAAAACCAGTTGTCCAAATTTTGTCAATAATGTTTGAAATTATTATTTGCTTAATGAATATATGAAATTCACACCCAATTCTTAAAATAAAATTGTAAGAATTAAAAAAAATATTCAATAAGATAAAACCTCTCTCTCAATTGCTACACCCTAACAGGGTCCCATAAAGATCTGAAATTATTGTTTTAGCCAATATTACTCCATGATGGTTTATTATAATAATATATTGAATTGAATTAATATAACACTGATTTAAACAAAAAAAAAATTTTTTTGGCTTGCTCTAATGTTTAGTTTTTTACCTGGTGGGTGAGTTTTTGGAGTTATCACAGATATATCATCGTCGATCATCTCACATCATGTGTGTCATTGTTAGGAGCTGATGAGCCGCTGCCATCTTGGGGCATGACCCGGTTGATGGCTGCCTGTGAAATCAAACATTTTGTGTTGTTTTGATATACCATGTGGTTACTTGTTAAGCTCTAGTTAATACTTAGTATCCAATATCTATGCTTTACAAAAAATTATGATTATTTAATTTAAAAATGTAATATATTTTTGAACATTTCAATTCATAATGGCCAGGTTTCTATGAATAATATGTAATTTGTATGTACATATTTACAAAAATGAATACATTTAATATTTATAATCTTGCTCATTTGGGACTAGAGAGCACTGAGTGAGTA
The DNA here is from genome assembly GCA_019425675.1 of Leucinodes orbonalis. Taxonomy (NCBI): domain Eukaryota; kingdom Metazoa; phylum Arthropoda; class Insecta; order Lepidoptera; family Crambidae; genus Leucinodes; species Leucinodes orbonalis. The sequence continues at coordinate 47,482 of PQWD01002596.1, forward strand.
GCTGTGGATATGAACCATGTTACACCATCCTTAAGAGCTACTTGTGGACTGGAACACACTAGTACTAGGAACCCTTGGTAAAGTGGTCAACTTTTTAAAAATATCTAAAAGAATTGGCAATGAATATTTGTTAAGTGACATAAAATAGATGTGGATGTAAAAATATGTTATTTTAGCATATTGATAGAATGATAGATAATCATGCATCTAGATAATGGCCCTCATCAGCAAAGTATGTAATTAATGATTAGGAATGTTAAGGATTTTTTATAGTTAATTACAAAGCTGTTTTGGTTTTGAATTTTAACATATTATTTGGTCAAAAAGTTGAAACAATGTAAAAACATTAAATGTAAATATTAAATAAAGTATATAGAATTTGATTAATATTTTCTCTCAAAATTACTTGGTTGTACTTTGAACAATCTTATAAATTGTCTTCACAGTTTTTATTTTAAACAAATTATTTTACACAAAGGAACAAAGGTCTATATACTTACCAATAAGTCCCAATTCACTTCTTCTAGGTGAAATATTGCTTCTGCAACATCTTCTATAGCTGTTATTCCCTAAAAAGTAATTGGTATCTGATAAAAAATGCTTAAGCATTGAAGGCACATATTTATTTATATAGAAACAAATTAGTTAGTAGACAAAGTAGGACGTAGTAAAGCTAACCGACGTTTACCTTGGAACAGTAACTTTGTTTCGATCACGAATCATTTAAGCACAAAGAACGATGAAAGATTATAAAAGAACAGTTATAATTTGTGAAGTTAAAATTAAATACCTATTTATGTCATGAATACGATGGAAATAAATTTCTAGAAACGTCTTGAAATTATTTATAATGAAAAGTACAAAGAGATAAAGGATATTTCCTAGTCACTGTTGTTATTCGCGACATAACCTTCACTTATTTTGTCTAGGGTGACACTGTAATAATATCAAGTAATATTGTATGTTTGTGAATGTATATTTACCTGAAAATTTGCAAGAATTTCCTCTCTATTCTCTGCCATCCCGATATTATTGAGCTCAAAAAATATTAGTATGACATTTATATTGCAGACAAATCACTCAAACATTGACGAGCACAGACAAACTAAACACTATTATTGCCAGTACACGAAAATTCAATATCAACCACAGACAATGATAGCAATAACTATATTTTCACTTAATCAATTTGCAGTTTATTTTTATGAGGTACGCAAGTTACATTAAACAACATTTTGAGCAACACTCATTATTACGATTAATAATTATTGTAAGTTTCGATTTTGATCGGCTTTAAGGTATTTTATAAATATTTTAATTTGAATCTACCAGTAAATGGTTATCTACTTACAGATCTTTCTATATTATTATACTATTATCTATATTCTTTTCACAAATGAAACAAAATATTAGACCATCACCAAAACAGACCATGTCCATGCGCACAAGTATTTTTAATCTAATCGAATCTGTTTTTTTTGGCGTGGTAGCTAGCAGACGCACAGGCAGCATTGGGGCCTAGGCTACTGTCTCGTAAGTTTGGTAAGGCCGTTGGAGTTTGAATGGCTTAAAATATTCCTCGATTCACATGCAAATTTAAAATAATTGTTTTACTATATGAGTAGGTAGGTAGGTAGGTACTGAACAACGGACATATAAGTATTTATTATTTTTGCAAACATATTATTAATTAATACACACTTTACATAAAAACAAACAATACGCACAAATGTTTCCATTGCTCGGGGATTGAAGTTAGAACCCTTGGTGTAGCCGCGTGCCGATAGCCGCTTCCTCAATCATTACACCACACGGGTCGTCATTTTATTTCGATTAAGTAACTGCTTAATCTAAGTCACAGACTCGTTTAGTAAATTTAACTTGTTACTTTCGCTCCTATGATATGATCAGAATACCGAAGTCTAAGGTTGAAAACTAAAATGAGAGTGAAAATGGCGGATGTATGTACCGTAAGGAATTTAATTATACGAGTACCTTTCTAATTACCTATTATATTACATTTTTAGGTAACCGGTATATTTTGATTCTAACCAAACTAAGAGCCTTGCGATTTTACTCGTTGGATCTGTATCTGTCTATCTACTGAACAGATCAGAGACTCGTTTCAAATAAATCTCTTGATCCGTCAACCTTTTATTTAGCAGTTATGAAACTTGCAGAGACTGAAAATATTCCCTCATCACAAGCTCTCACCTTATCTCTATACAACAGGGCCGGATCCTACATAAGGGCTACTTGGGCTGCAGCCCAGGGCCCTCAGGTTACTAGGGCCCCTAGACCAAATTAAAACAATAGGCGATTCTCTCGCTCACAGGTTGCCTGGAAGAGATTGCTACCACAGCAAATAAGGTCGCCTTTTGTACTTGCGTAGATTTTAGTAATATTTATGTTTTTTTTGTGCAACATAAATTTATAGCAATCATATATTATTATAGAAACAGTTTTCTGACGTGACTATTATTTGATAGGCCCCTCAGTAGTTTCAGCCCAGGGCCTCATGAATTCACGACCTGCCCCTGCTATACAAAGCGAGAAGCTGTTGAGATCATGGGCGTAGCCACACTGGGGCAAGCTGGGGCGCTTGCCCCACCCTGGCTCTAACTATATTAAAACAAAATTAAATACTGGGTGTGGGGGGAGGGGGCTAAGTTCACTGTGGCCCCACCTAAGATTGGCTATGCTCATGGTTGAGATGTACGAGTAGTAAGTACTTTCCCACCCTTAAACTTAGGTTAAGAGCCGAAGAGAGAAGTTTTCAATATTAAAATTAGGATAGACGTTGAGACTCCATCCGCTAGATGAGGATTCATTATTTCGGTACTACCTTAGATAAATAATACACTAACGGAACTTTTCCAGTAAATTCTATAATGGTTTCAACTTTTGGTAGCCAACCTCTTCTGCACTTGCTGCATTCTGGCAAATAGCGAACAAGGCTTTGGCAACTTGCTACCACGCATTGTTCATTGTCATTATAGAGGACCCGGTCCAGCAGTGGCCGTTTATTGCTGAAGTAGAAGTTGTAATTCTCCCTTTCCTAGCCCGAAATACGGCTCTACTGAAGCAAGACTCCTGATTGATGCGTTATATAAAACACATTAAAACAGATTAAAGCCCCGCTTTTAAACGTTAACTCTACGGCCAGTTGGTATGACATAATGTAGTCCTAATTAGGCATTAATTTAGTGATAAACAGCAGTCTATATGCGCATACGCCCATGCGCGCGATCTCGCAGCAGTCGAGCAGCGCGCATACACGCCGCGCACGCGCTCTCCTCTCGTTCGCCATTTAATTTTAGCGGGAACAGTTTACGCTGCAAGCCGCGGTAATTCCTTTGCTAATGTTTTTTATTTAGTTTAATCAATGTGAATGCGGTTAGATATTTGTTACAATTTGAAGTATATTCCTAAAATTGTGTGTCGTCTATTTTTAAATAATTACCACAGACAGGTTGAAAAATAATAAAGTTTGTAATAACTGATTCGAAGTTAAAATCATGTTCGATCATAACTGCAACAATTAAATTTCATCATCAGCTCATTAAACGTCCCCACCGAGGGGCACGAGCCTACCCGTATAGGGTGATTAGGCCTTAGTCGTCCACGCGGGCCCAGTGCGGATTGGACGACTTCACGCACAACCTTTGAATTCTTCGCAGGCGTGCATGAAGGTTTCCTCACGATGTTTCCTCACCGTAAGAGCGTCGGATAACGTACATATATTTTCGAAAATTCGAAAATACATTGGTACGAGTTGGGATTTGAACCTCTGCCCTCCCGGTAGGAAGGCGACAGTCCACACCATTGAGCCACCGACGCTCTAAATTTGTTACGAAATAACTATATTTTAAAAAAAATATTGCATTCATTAATGATATTTCTTATTCCTCAGTTAGTTAAAATAAATATATTAACAGAATAATTGGCGACCCATTTGGTGTAATGGTTGAGACGTTGGCTACTACGGTACTACTACTACTAAGGTTCCGGGTTCGATCCCCGGGCAGTACAAACACTTGCATGCATGAACATGTCTGTTTGTATACTAGATATATAAAATGTTTAATAGACATACATTTATTTATATTAACGAAGGTTTCATTTAAGTATATCAATTCCAATACATTTAATAACATATATAAATTATACAGTGTCATACTTTCCTAATTTATAATCAGGTGCCATGGCAACGCAGAGGCTGTGCGCACGCGCGTTAGCGCTCTTCATCGTGGTGGTTATGGTGGAATCCCTCACCATGGATGAAGGTAAGTTGTTATCAATCAATCATGATTTTTAAACCCTTAATCACAAAGGTAACAAAAAGTTTTTACATGTACAAATAGAGCTTTATTAAAATTAAAAATAAAATCTTTTTAAATTTGAATTTAACTTTATTAATATATGTCTGAAAAACAAAACAACAAACAGAGCAATTTAACCACCTTTCTCCTTATAATTGAATATGACATGAAGTTTAATAAAAATATTTAGTTTCTTGTTATCAATAGACACAGAAGAGATGAACAGAAGGAAAGAACTACGGTCCATTCTGAGCCCGTGGTTAGTGTATGATATACATATTACCTATTTGACAAACAAAACTGTGTTTTTATTTATGTTCAAACATGTTTTACGAATAGAATTATTACGTTTACGTAAAAATGTAGGCTCGTAATTTGCCACTCCTCATATGTGTAGAGCTCTACAAAACATAAGCAGGCATTACTTTAGTATATTTATTTTATTTGTGGCATTACGGAATCGTACCAATAACAATAAGTATAGTTCACTCAACGCCAAGTTCCTGTCTCCCGCAGCACTGCAGTTTCCATTTCTGAACTGTTGAAATATACGTTTCTGTTCGGAAATGACCCAAATTGCTTTTCAGGCTGAAATGGAAGTATTGCCAATTGGGATGTTAAATGGTTTCAAAAATAAATCTGAAACGATCTCTGAAGAGTATTTCAATAACCCAGACTATGCACATATTAAAAATGCATCCTGGAGTGAATCAGTTGATAAGCTGAGACTTTGATTGTATAGGAAATGTATGGATAAGCCGTTTTAGTTGCAAAGAGCTTAGCTCTGTTAATATGTGAGTCAACATCTCTGTTGCATCCCCGTTATTGAATATTTCTATAGATAATATACTTACTATTATACAGTCTTGGTTTGAGCAAATATAACAAATTTTTAAGCAGTGTATTGGTAGTTTACATTTTCCCATAGCTCACCGGTTGTTAAACGTTGGATAAGTCCTTCTATTACGATGGGAGATTACACCATAATCGGCAAGTTTTTTTTTTGAGAAAAAGATTACATAAGCGTATAGGATCCGAAACTTAAAAAACACATTAGTTTGCTTTTTAGTGACGAATCAGTCAGCTGAAAGACATGTGATATTCTCACATGATCATATTTAAAATTTATTGCAAAACTATTATAAGTACTTATGACTATTTGGGTATATTTTTTGAACAAGCAATCAGTAATTAAAAGCTATTACTTACTACCATTGTAAAACAGTTCAGCTTTTACTTGTAAATCTAGATTCTGATTTCGACTATTCATCTCGACATACTGAATTCGTAGTTCGTGGAAATAGAATACGCCGGGTTCTATTCCCGACTCCCGCTAATGAGTACGTAAATATCTACTCCTGGACAACACGCTTGAAAATAAATATAAATACCACCTATGGTGTTGACGTGGGATCACAAAATTGGTCGAGAGAAAATTCATGCTCGCCTAGACAAAATATATAAACCATTTTTTTGAAACAAGGCACCCGATTTGAAACAGATAATTCTCTACTTTGGACATATTATGAACATAATACTTATAGCGCTTATGATGGGGCTAGTATGTTTGTCCAATGCTTCGTGCTTATTACAATCATGTATTTCAAAACATATATTTTGGAAATGCAAATACATGAATGAAATACATCCACCCAATAAATAAAGCCTACAAAGATAACATTTTGTTTGCTTTTGCATTTTGTTCTTTTCTACTGAAAATGTCATAAGGAACTAACTTGCTTGAATATGAATTCATCATTTGCTTGCCACTCTAGCGCATATAGAAAAAAAAGCTTTTTGTAACATTTGTTTTAGATTTTCAAGCATAATAATGAACATTATTTTAGTGATAGTTTCTAAAAAATTACGTTCTCCAAATATGATTATTGTTTATTAAAATCTATGCACACTACGCACGCATACAAAACACTTGACGCGAATAAAAATGTCATAATTTTTGTTAACTTCAGTTTTGATATCCCACATATTCAAGGTATATTATTTAGTAGTCTGGCTCTACATGATCATGTACGAGTACTTACTCGTTTTGGAAACATTTTACATTCGATGTTCTTGGGATAGATTTGACCTAGGTGCTTGAACCCGCGACTACGTTAGCAACTATCAGCAGTTAATTATAGTACTCGTAAACCAATATCTCAAAGAAAGATCATAGCACAGTTCTTTATGTGATCTAAAGATAGAGACGTCACGAGATTCAGAAATATTACTGCTATAAAAACTACTTTATTATTACCGTATTGACTCAGGTCAATACGAAAAATATAATGTTATTAGTCCTTAATCAGGCTTTGGTAGAGACCACCATACTTCAAACTCTCGTTCCACTGCTTCAAAATTGGAAAACAATCAAACTTTTGGCAATACCATGCTAGGTAAATAACGATAGACCTTTTTTTCTAATTGACAACTGATATTGGCCGCAGATGGCCTCTACAGTTTCACCGGGAAAGTAGCGAGCTTAGCTAAAGCGTATCGGTTACTTTAAAGGTTTAAAAGTAAATCTGCGCAACTAGTGTATGTTTGTGCGAGTGTCCAATAAATCAATTATTATTTTGACGGTAATCCGTCGCTATTACTTCGTGTCCTCAGCCCACGGACAGGATCTTGTCCTAGTCGTAACTCCTAACCAAGTGTGACAAATAGATTGTATGCGGTTTGTTTAGCCTGACCGAATTCGGAGTAGCCATGAATAATACATAGAGCTTTCTGCTGACATGCCGGCTAATTGGATTACTGATATATTATGTTCCTAGTTAATCATGTCTGGAGAGGCTGTTAATACTAGCTGGACAGCAACTTCGCTTGCCTTAATTCGGGTAACACGCTCCTCATTCCTGGTTACGAAAACGGAATATATTTTAGCTACTGTAGATGGTATTAATTACGTCTTTCCAGGACCGATTTTATCTTACTACCTTGAAAACTGCGAAAAGTATTTGTATAAGACATACATATATGTAGTGTGTATTTTTTAGATTTTACGTACACCGTGTCTATGTTATCCGAAAGTTGCCTTGAAGAGATTGCCATGTGCAATAAGGTCGTCCATAGTACTTTCTTTCATTCATTTTAAATATTAATATATATTTTAAGTATACAATAAATCAATAAATAAATCAAGTCCCTTATAAAATTACGCCCCCTATTTATGGAAGGGGGGCTAAAAAAGTAGCCTATGTCATTTTCCATCCCTTCAACTATCACCCCTTAAAACATCTATTCGTCTTTCCGTTTTGCCGTAAATGAAGGACAAACAGACACACTTTCACATTTATAACATTAGTATGGATATACCTATAAAATCAAATTATGTTATAATCAGGTTCAGGGTATAATGAGTATGTAAATAGACTTACTTGTGGTTGAGAAGTCAGCTAAGATGTATTTAGTTTTATTGGATAGTGTTGCTTTATTGGGAGCTTGATAATACTAATTAAAAGGAAATGTTATTAGAAATCATCATAAGCATTTGCTTGTAACTGCCCACTGAAGGACACAGGCCTTCCCAGTATAGCTATTGGGAGATTGGGCCATAACTCACCAGGCTGGCCCAATGCACATTGGATCAAAGGATTGTTTTCGGGACCGACTCCGTGCTGCGGAGCTTTAAATATATTTAAGTATTAATCTAACATAATTTACCTAAGGCGGTTGTTCAGTTATCTATAAGGCTTCAATTAGTGTTCGGTTAGCAGCTGTCGGTCTAAGTATTGACTATGCAAGAATGAAACACATGGTTTTGAAACTTTTGACCGCCGCAGTTGCATACATTAAACAGATACAACATATTTTCTTGTGTGTCTGGAATCCTGGCGGTTAATAGGTTAAATGCTAAATACACTTCTAGGTAATTTAAATGTAAAGCAAATATTACAATGCAAAAATTTTATCGATTTGGCTCGTCCTTTTAATGCATTTATCTGAGGAGAGCCATGTTTCGGCACAGTTTTGTACAGTAAACTGGCGAAAATAACGCTTTTTGCTTCGCCGAGTGGGTGAAGTTTCCGGATTCCCAAACTCCCTTTTGAAGAAAGAAAAAAAATATTAATTGATACATCGTAACACAAAACAAAATATATTACAATAAAAATGTAAACAAGACCACATCGCAGTGCTACGATGTCCAAAGTAATTGGACCCACTCAGCATGTGCCCTGGCCGGGTAATCGGACCTTGACGCTGATTTTGAAAGTTTTGCAACGCACCCCTTGCTCGATCATAGTTGCGACAACGATGGGGGTATCATGTAACATAACATCAGGTAAAGTTGACTCTTTTTGCTGACCTACAAAGTTTAATAATAATTAAAAAAATACTTTGACAACAATGTTAATCGGATTGCAATATGGCAGAATTTGGAGGGCCCTCGGCGCCTTCGTCCAGTCAGTGGGTCACGGAGAGTTGATGCCCATATAGGGCTCGGGTGATGCACACTTTTATTGCGCAAACGCATTCGAGGTGCGCGTTTCGTTGTTTATTGTTAAACGGCCGTTCCTCCCATTAAAAAACTTCTGTCTCAAAATGGATTTGAATATTACTTGAGTTTTAACAAACTTTGAAGTAAGTAGAGTTTGTCATTCAACTTTATCTGTGATAATATATAACTTGAAAATTTTAGCAATATCATTCTCTATCCTGAGACTAAAACCCTTCAGTAGGCTCATAGTCCACGTTGAAGTTAATTAAGTGTTGAATAATTAACAAACTAAAAAAAAATAACTAACTCAATCCAAACTATACTAGGTACCATTAAACATCTTTTTCCAATAGAATAATATTAAATAATGTTTTAATGTCGAGCGTCGGTGGCTCAGTGGTGTGGACTGTCGCCTTCCTACCGGGAGGGCTGAGGTTCAAATCCCGACACGTACCAATGTATTTTCGAATTTTCAAAAATATATGTACGTTATCCGACGCTCTTACGGTGAAGGAAACATCGTGAGGAAACCTTCATGCACGCCTGCGAAGAGATTCGAAAGGTTGTGTGTGAAGTCGTCAATCCGCACTGGGCCGCGTGGACGACTAAGGCCTAATCACCCTATACGGGTAGGCTCGTGCCCCTCGGTTGGGACGTTTAATGAGCTGATGATGAATACATATTTTTATTCAAATAGATGTTTTACAGTTACTTTTGAATCGCTTTATTAATATTTATATTTCTTTATGACGTTTTTCGAACCTGTGGTTTACCCACAGATTTATACCTTTAGTGTATAAATCTGTGGGTTTACCACAGGTTTGAAAACGTAGGATCTTTGAGCCGGCAAGAAACTACAGTAACTTTTGTCAAAATTATTATGATAGTTTTGTAATTTTACATTTGAATATGTTTTTTAAAAAGATTTTGTGACGGGAAACTCAAAGTCAAAATCCCTTTAGGCTTATAGAAAACACTTACGAAAGCCAAAAAATACTATGTGGAAGACCACAGCTCAGCTTTACTAATGACTACACTAATCAGCATTTTTTTTAAACATACTTCAGACCTGCTGAATGATAATTTATTTTATTATATATAAACTTTATAATATAACATTGGATTACAAATACTATGATTATTACAATAACTACTATTATAAGCGCATTGGATGACATCTGTTTGTTTATAAGTTAATGTATTTAATTATTAATTACATGAATACATTTAAATCTAATCTGCAGCCTCATAAATGGTACCCAAAATGTTCGCATCTGTTTTATCTATCTTACACGTTTAACAATTAACACCATATGATAACCGAATTTAATTATTATCGTGGGAATACAGTGATTCGAAACGCAGATGGTACTTTACTGCCAATGTAATTGTTACACCGTATAAAGCACTTTGTCATAACATTTATGGTATCGAATATTATATGCAATCTATTTTCCTTCCGACGCTCTTACGGTGAAGGAAAACATCGTGAGGAAATCTTCATGCACGCCTGCGAAGAGATTCGAAGGTTGTGTGTGAAGTCGTCCAATCCGCACTGGGCCCGCGTGGACGACTAAGGCCTAATCACCCTATACGGGTAGGCTCGTGCCCCTCGGTGGGGACGTTTAATGAGCTGATGATGATGATTTTCCTTAAGAGTATATTTTGAGTCTTCACCTTAAGTATCTTGCTTTCTTGGGGACGTTAATTATGTAAGAAGATTTAGGGGTGGAACATTATATATATGCTTTATTTATTTTAAAAAGGCTGATAGGCAATTAAGATTGATGGTGACAGGACCGACGGCAAAACATGGCATATCGGGTGATACAGCTTGCATAAACCACATGAAGTTAATTTTCACTATGCGTGAATCGAACTAGTGACTCTGGATCACGCAACGATCTTAATCCAACGCTCGGAGGAATGGGTAACAACAATAACAGGTCCTGTTAGGATTTCTAGTCATATACAAAGAAACCACAATTAATATTAGATAACGTCCTCTCAGTTCTCAATGCTAGATACTATTAAACTAATCGTGGGTGTCAAACGAAATACCTAATTCAAACGATGATGTCACGGCCTATGCAACAGTTGCAATGACTGGGCCTATAAAGATGATGAATTTGCGTAGGTAAGCCCTTAGAAACCTGTTCCCGAGGCGTTGGTTGGTCACATTTGACCAGTAAATTTTGGTATTTAGTATTGTCAAATAGGTACTTATTGCTTTGTATAAAACAAGTTGTTAAACATAGAAATAGATATGCGAGTCATATATTTTTGAAAATAAAACTTGTCATTTATCCAGACTAACTAGATAACGGACACTTTGAGTGAGTTTGTCACTCAGTGTCCGTGGCTAAACTCTGCCCATCGAATGAAATATTTAGAAAAAAAAAGGTAAAAAGAAAAGCAAAAATTCTAAATAAAACAATTAGGATTAATTGTGGTTAAAAACTTGTGACACCAATATGATCAGAAACAAAATGAAGAGAAACAGTGTCATATATAATATCTACTTCATACACTTATAGGTCAAACTCCTTTTTGTTATCTTACATTCATTTACAGGTCAGTTTTATTATTGCTAAAGTAAGTCAGAAAATAAATACTCTGTTCAAACTACTACTGGTTTACTGAACTTCTCTGGTTACACCATAAAATTAGTATCTCACAAATGATATCATAGTAAATTAGCAGATTAACTGTTTCATTACCATTGCTGCGTTACATTGAACCAAAGTTATCTCGTGTTTTGTTTTGGTAGTAGGTACAATTTTTATCAATATATAACTGCGGATTGATTAAAGGTTGTGCGTGAAGTCGACGAATCCGCACTGGGCCCGCGTGGTGGACTAATCTAATGAGCTGATGATGATGATAAGACACAAGACTAAGGTTCAACATCTGATGGACCACTAAATTCAACAATGAATTAAACACAATTTTATTTCATATCAATCTATAGCCTCATGGTTTAGAACCATGTTGAGGAAAAGTGAGAGATGACAAGAGCCCGCAGTGCTCAACTAGGTTGCCTAGCCCTCTCCGCAACGCCCTAAGTCGAGGTTCGAGTCCCACTCTGGGACGTCCTTCGGCTCGTTTTATAAAGCCGTCTGCACTCGCCATTTGCCGGGTGAAGCTGTAAAGGCCATCTGCGGCCAACAGCAGTAGTCATTTAAAGAAATAAATCTCGCACTGCATGCTATAATTTGTCGGATATATTTTTTTACCAATTATTATTATAGGGCTATGCGTAAAGAACGAATTAAAAAAAAAATATTTATCCGTCGTTTAGTACCCGTATTAATATCCTCGCTTTAAATTTGGGTTAGATGGCGCTGCACACAGATAGTGAATATCTGTAGATATATGTTTTTTACACAAGACGGTCAATTGGAATCAAATTGGAATGCTTGTCTACATAACTATTAAAAGTGTTTGATACGTTCACAATACTCGTCGAATTTTTATCTTCAATAAAAGGTGTCCACAAAAGATACCTCGTTAATACTGGATGTTAGAATGGATGTCAGTCCGATGATCCTTCCATCTTTGGTCACGTGATCAGTGCATTGTGACAGAGGACATTAAAGCTCTGTATTTGACAAGGCCGATAGGCTGATACTTATCCACGCTTTGTAGTGTTCACACCTCGACACGTGTGTATTGTAACTGATTGAAGCTCAGTATGGGATAATCGTATAGTTAAACTGCAGGCAAGAAAGTAGCTAAATAACAGTAAACTTTTTTGTCAACGTAGTTTTTACTTGAATTGCATGTTTCGTAAGTTAACCCTTTGACCGCCAGAGACGCCTTAAAGCGTGACAAACAATAGATTTACCATTGTGTCTGGATTTCTGGCGGTCAACAGGTTAAAGAAGACCTTTTACCTGTTGAAATTCAATTGTTTGAAGACGAATTTTCCAAGGTCTACGTCTCTGATCAGTATATAGATATTGCCAGTTATGACTTAGGTACGGAAGCGAAAAGCGATTGTGTCAGTTAGGGTTTTTTAAAAGCTCGCAAGATTAGCACGATGAAGTGGCAATGTGCACCCTATCGGGCGAGAGTGTCTCGATTGGTGACTGACTACGGAACAAAAAAAGAAACGTAGGCTGGTTAGGGTGGTTTGGTTAAGGTAGAGCCTATGGATGTTGAGTCCCCATGGAAGTCAGAGGACTCCTTCTACACGTTTACACGTTTCGAGTCTACACGTTTGTTCAGTGATGGCCATATTATTCTGTAAAAATGAGGATGGCATTGAAGAGTCAGTAAAGTTATTTCCTGACACACATTAAATGACCCGATGATCTAATGTGCACGGCGTACGATGTGACCGGAGTTTGTAGTTTCGAATCCCGTAGGAATCATTTTGTCCAGTAACTGTGGTCAGCGGTTTTTTTTGTCATAAGTAAACGGGACGGTCCGTGCGCTCACCTGGTGGTAAGTGATACACCTGACCATAATAGAAGCAGTGATGACGGAAATTAATAACAGTAAGTAGTAATATTTTTTCCATCATCACTGCTCGCCATAAGTCACCCGAGACGATATATGTTAGGTCTTTTATATTCGTTAATTTTACTTGCTACAGTGCGCTTATTCCGAAACACAGAAGTGCAAGACACTCCCTTTTCACGGAACGATATCTGGCACTGCGGTGGTTCCTACCTAGACGGCTCAGTACCCAGACTACCGCCTACCGGTAGACAGATTTTTATAAACATACTATAAAATATAGTTTAATAGCTCTGGTTAGAACACAGTTTAACTGTTTCTCACGCAATCAGTACATAATGATCAAGACTGCTATGTTCAGTTGGGCGCATCGAGGGCACCAGGAAGGCCCTATATGGCGGCGCCACTTTTTATCCTGCACCGTTACGCTCGTCTATGACATCACTGGATATGTGCATAAGTCGAATTAGCTGCAACATTGCAAGTGAAGCTGTCGGTCCCGTTTCTAACTAGGAGTACCTGGACTTGAGATAATGCGGCGAGAACACTTGCATTACGCTTATGGTAAATTTTGTTAAGATCATTTGTTCATTCAATTCATTTAAAGTCGTATTGAAGTCGTAAAACTAAAATAATCTGTTCGCAACTTTCATTTATACCAATAAAACAATTTATTTTTTTTATTGCCTGTTTGATGCAGATAATCTGGACTGATATTAACGGTGCCTTCGCAGAGAGATAAAAAAAATGTGTTTTAAGGAGAAGCTGTAGCTGCTTTTACTATAAAGCACTCCAAACTATTGCAGTCAATTAAAGTTGTAAAACATAAAATGTAACAGTTACACGTTCGCTAAATAATTTGAAACTTAAAGTTATGTGAAATAGTTCATAAAATACATTGTAACTTAGTTTCGTTTACACAGTCCTCATCACTCAAGTCGTAAAGGAAAGCGCCAAGACTTTGATCTTAATGAACAAGTTGATTTAGGACACGTACATTTCGAAGTTGACTCGGAACGTAAAGTAAGAGAATATTCACTAAGTTAATTATGTAGGGAGGTCTCGAAGGCGTAGTGGCTTGAGCGTTCGGTGGACGATCGCATAAGATCAGCAACATGGTAATAGTTGATCATCGGATATGTGATCGAAAAATATAATTTCTCGTCGATCCGTCCTCCTATTATCAGCTCATTAAACGTCTCCACCGATGGGCACGACCCTACCCGTAACGGTGTTTTAGACGTCCACGCGGGCCTAACTTTACGCACAAACTTTGAATCTCTTCGCAGGTTCCCTCACGATGTTTCTCTTCAACGTCAGAGCGTCGGATATATAAACTCGCGTGCAAGTAAATCGACTCAAGCCTCAAGTACGCATAACAAGTGATATAACTAAAAAATGCCTTATTATACCTCTATATAATGTTTTACATAATTAAAGCCTAGTAATTGAGCTTTAAAATGGTGTAAGTTGCATGAAAATCGATTCAGTAGTTTAGTAAAAAAGGTTAATGCTAATGATAATGTAAAAAATGTTGAAAATTCATACAATTTCACAGTATGGGGTTATTGTGTTTAAATGAAACAAAATGTGCGTAAGATAAAAAAATATTGGTGTCAATATTTGGTATTCCCTCCTCTAGCTCTGATCACTGCTCTCATGCGATTCTTCATCGACCTTATCAACTTTTTAATGGATGATTGTGGTATTCGACCCCACTCTTCTACCAACGCAGTCTTGAGCTCATTGATGTTTGTCGGAGCTGGATTCCTCGCTCTAACTTTCCTTTTGAGCTCGTCCCAAATGTGCTCAATGGGATTTAAATCGGGGCTGAGCGCTGGCCAATGCAGAGTGTGAATTCCAACTTCGTTCAGGAAATCACGTGTGGCCCGAGCAGTGTGACATCGGGCATTGTCATGCATCAAGATGAAATTTTTCCCCAATAAAGCCTTGATAAGGGACAACTTGATCCAGTAGAACATTTTCAATGTAACGATCACTGGTCAGACCTCCTCCCCGGCCTCCCCCAGGAACGAAAACAAGGTCCGTTTTGCCTTCTAAGGAAATTCCAGCCCACATCATGCAAGATCCGCCACCATATGCAATGGTTTCCACAAAGCAGCACTGTGAAAACCGTTCACCGGGACGACGGTATACCCGACCTTTCCTGTCGCTGCCATGAAGACACATCCTCGTCTCATCTGTGAACAGGACTGACTGCCATTGCTCTATGCTCCAATCCAAATGTTCTCGAGCAAAGTGAAGGCGTGCTTGACGATGAGCTGTGGTCAACTTCGGGCCTGTAGCGGGTCTTTTCGGAGTAAGGTTAGCTTCTTTCAACCTTCTTCTAACTGTCCACTGACTGACAGTCACCCCGCGAACTTGACGTAGCTCCTGCTGCACATCTACGCCGGTAAGGTGTTGATTTCGGAGAGAGGTCGAGACCAAAAACCGGTCGTCACGCTCCGAGGTGCACCGGCGTCGGCTGGTATTAGGCCTCCGAGTGAAGGCACCAGTCTCTTGAAACCTTCTGTATACTCTCGAGACAGCGGACTGACTCATATTCAAACGACGAGCGACTTCTCGCTGGTTCAACCTTTTTTGCAACAGGGCAACGACTTGAGCGGCTTTTTTTCAGGTGTTGTATCCATAATTTTCTTCAAATGACGGCTTTAATTTGCAGAGATGTGTTCAGGTCACAGTTACAGGGGGTTTTATAGGGGGTTGTGTCGCGCAAGTTGTGAATAGAGCGCAGAGCAGTTTACGGGAGGTTGCGTTCAGTTGCATTCTAAGTACAAGTGTTTATTTAAATTACTGATATTATGCTACCATTTGAAAGCCTAATTACTAGGCTTTAATTATGTAAAACATTATATAGAGGTAAAATAAGTCATTTTTTTAGTTATATCACTTTTTATGCGCACTTGAGGCTTGAGTCGATTTACTTGCACGCGAGAGTAGTTAGTTAGTAGTTAGAAGGTATATATAGTTTTATAAAATTTTGAAAACATTGGTACGTGGCGGGATTTGAACCTCAGCCCTTCCGATAGGAGGGCAAAACCACACCACTGAGCCACTTTGAGTCCTCACCGAGGGGCACGAGCCTACCCGTAAAGGGTGTATAGACGTCGTCCACGCGGACTCATTGCAGGTTGGCCTACTTCATGCATAACCTTGAAATTTGTTCGAAGGCTTTGTTTTCCTCATTATGTTTTCCTTCGGAGCGTCGGATAAACGGATATATAATTTCGAAAATTCGAGAATATATTAGTACGATATACTGGCTTCAAATTCGTAATGTTTTCTATGAAGTCCCACATACAAATTGAATTTATACCATGTCTATAAAAACTTTGTCTGATACTGTAAGGTTTCAGATCATATTAGTATAAGAATCTATCAAATGGTCGACTTGACTACTATTTATTTTACAGGGGAATAACTGGCCCAGACATACAAATACTTAGGGCGAGTGACAGAGGTGACAACTCGCCTGCGGGCAAGATTTTAAGAGGGCGACATGTCTCCTAACCCACTTATTTTAGTCGAAGTTAAACATTCTACCCTACGTTTATGGATCATCGGAATCGCGTAGACGAGCAAAATAACCTATAGTGAGTCAAAGCGCGGTTTGTGTCACTGCGGTCAAGAATAACCGGCGGTCATGTTGTTTTTATTGTTGTGTCACTGAGCCAATACATTACCGCCCTTGCGATTTCTTATCAGTGTTGCCACTTTAGCCCTTTTGTAGCCAGATCTAGCACTTTTTAGCATAGAAAAACTCCTGTTTTAACGATTTAGCCCGAACAGAGCAATCTTGCTCTTTTTCACTGTCTTGAAAATATTATTAAAGTATTATAAAGATTCGACACGCTAACAAGTACTTTTTTGCTATTTTATTGGTCATGATGACGTTTTTTTGGACACTCTAAAAACGGCTTCATGACATGATTATTTCAGCAATTTCAGAACAGAAATCTTTTGATGCTCAATCTTACCCTATCTAGCTCTTCTTAACTTCTCAAAAAGCCCTTTTTCTAAAACTGAGGTGGCAACACTGTTTCTTATTACTGTGCCTTTTATCCTGTTGACCTCGGCGGGCGTAGTGGTCAAAATTCACTGTAAACCAATGATGTAAAAAGTATAGAGTCGTGATATGCTCACAAAACAATAAAAAAATGTGTTCCGCAGCGACAGCACACATACACATATTTGAATGAGCGTACATTTACCTAAACAAAAGCCTATAAACTGTATTCTGTTTGACGGTTGGTTTTTGAGGCACGGGTGGCGTATCTACCTTTATATATACAGAATAACATTGCTGTAAACGCGATTGATCCGGTGTTCGAATTCCACGTGAAAGATGCGTTATGTAAGACAGTTTGTGAATTTTATCCCGGTTTGGTAAAAACATAAATACAGAATCAAGCAATCATATCATAGCATATATTACAAACGATAAATGCTTTTATGCTTCGGCGGGCACGTAAAAGCGTATAATGTTTATTTATAAAAGTTAAAGTGAATATTACATTTCCAATAAATACCAGGCATTAATGAATACATTTTTCACACTATGTAGCCAAATTAAAACTCATATTTGGTTGTATTTGCGGATATTGACTAAAAACTCGAAGCCTGGACTTACGGTTAGATTGGACCTGCCTTCCAAAGCACGGTAATGGCTAAATATGATTGTCAACAGAATTTCTAAGTGTATATACTTATATATAAAAAATATGAAGTACTTATTCAATAATTTTATAGCTTCATAGAGTAAATTCATTAGCACTTTTCTCGAAACTTTGCCTATAAAGTATTAAAAGGCAAGTAACTTTACGATGGTGACGGAAGTTACCGGCTTCTGCTATTTCATTTCGCGATTTTATGATCGACCATTACTTTGAAGCAGATCAATCTGTTTGTTTATGTAAAAAGCGCCTTATTTGTTTGATATTTTGGCGCAAAATCGTTACGCATAAATGCGTTTACGGAAGTGAAACCCATTATGAAATAAGGATGGCAAAAATCATAAAAAAAGGTTTTTTATGATAGAGTACTAGAGTACCGGACAACCCACCTGCAAAGAAAAAGCTTATTTCACATAAATACATTGATTTAGATTATTAAGTGCTTTCAGTGTTTAGATCCGCTGAAAAAAAAATTATCTAATAAGTGTCTTCAAACTGACTGAAAATGATCGCTGAAACCAAATAAAAATACATCATAATCACAGATTTAAGAATATAAGTCCGGTAATTTGCTTCTCTCTCTCTCTTCAACCTATCGCAGCCCACTGCTGGACATAGGTCTCCCATAGGTAATTTGCTTGATTAGAATAAAATATTGCCACCATTTCGCCTTACTTTTCCCCACGGGTGCCATAAGAGAATACCCAGGGACAGTAATCACCTTACCTTTTATAGTAGGGTGACACTTAAGTTTAAGTTTGTTTGGCTCTGATTTCTTTTTGCTTGTACCAGTGTTAATCTTGTTAGTGGTCCTAATCTACACATATTCCATATATATACAAAAAATTCGAGTAAATTCGATTTATATTCATAACAAACAGACCTTGTTATTAATATTAATAGAGAACACACACACCAAAAAAGCACTATTAATATTTTTGTCTGTCTGCCCGTTTGTTTCGGGTAATCTCTAAATTGGCTGGACAGATTTGGATGGGATTTTATTGGAAGGTAGCTTTTGTAATAAGGCAAAACTAAGACTACTTTTATTTTCGAAAAAACCCTTTTATTTAGAAAATAAACTAATGTTGTTCCGCACGCGGCGGCCGCGTCTCTCGTGAGATGCACGCTTAAGTGTGACTTAACAAAGTGATTTTAGCTTATGTTTTACTGTGCTTAGCTTATACCGTGGATAGTACTAAATAGGTACTTAGTACTAGAGCCAACCCGCCTGCCTAGCGTGGAGGTTATAACAAAACCCTTTACAATCACCGAGTCCAGCAGCGGACTCTCACGGGCGGATTGTAGAATGATTTATCCCTAATTCGTGGTGTACACGAGTACAATCGGTAAGTATATATGTGACAAGTGTTTTCTAATTTGCTTTACAATGTATTGCCAGCCTGATGAACCGATGACTTGTTATATGACTGCTGGGTGCTAGATGAGGAAAGCTTAGGAATGGAATATCTGGAGCAGATTGGGAGAGACCTAATAGGTTATTGAAAATGAAAAGTGTTTAGTCAGTTTAGGTCCTTACAGACCACTTATGAATGTCATATGAAGCTACCACTGGTTCGGACGGTAGTTTTCTACTGAGAAGAATCCAGCAAGACACTTAGTAGTCACTCTCTTAAAAAAATGTATTTTGTACGGAATGAAACAAATTATATTCTCAATTTTTAGCTATTAAGTATAATAAAAATATTTTATATTTATTTATGTAGAATCGGGGCGGTGAGTAAAAGCCCACGTCGTTTTCTCACCGCCTGTTCTTTGAGATTTTTCAAATCCCGGACGAGCCCCCAATTTGTAGAATCGGGGCGGTGAGTAAAAGGCCAAATTACAGCAGAAAACACTATTATTTAAATAATTATCTTTTGCACACGTTTACACATCGTTGCCTACACGCAGAATTCGCCATCTTCCCATTCGTCCACCCTCCCCCACTCATTCGCTCTCTCACTCACACGTAGGTTTGCCCTTATTAAAATTATATTTTTACAATCCTACACTTATTTAGGTTGAAGAGACTTTAAATAACTTGAAATATACTTACTCGCATTACAAAAACACGAGGTAATCGATTTAGCAACAACGCTATCTCATACAACATACAACTAATAGTTCAGTAGGTTAAAGCAATCTTATCTCTTCGGACAATTTACGAATTCAGTGCAACGATATGTTCAAGGAACATAATTCACAAATATAAACTCTATGGTCATTGAAATAGGGCCCCGAAATCTTATTGTTTTAGGAATTTTATCTGTTATACTTACGTATTCTAATTTTTCTATTATTCTTTGTTTTAATTTGAATGTTTGTTGGTTTCATTAATATGACACTGGAACTTTGGAAATGATTAACTAATAATATACGTACAACGATAAATGTTCATCTTTTGTCTTTGTTGCCTATTAAATGATTGAGTCCAAATAAATTCAGCCTCAAAAACTTAATCAAACCTAAGGGTGTTCCAGGATGGAATACGAGCCTTAGCTTAAGGGGCTTAGGTATATGAATTGGTGTCAAACGGTACCTATCGCGACTAGGGAATACAGTCACCAAGATCAAGTCTGTTTAGTAAGGCTTTTATTATAGCTGTTTCTATAATATTAGTCTCCTAGAACTATCATTGCGAATGTATATACCTAGTTTGTTAGATATGCCATCCGTGCCTCAAAAACGAACCGCCGAAGAGAGTACAGTTTGTATTCTTTTGTTTAGGTAAATGTACGCTCATTCGAAATATGTGTTGTGCTGTCATTGCATTCGGAACACTTTTCGATTGTTTTGTGAGCATATTACGAATCTATACTTTTTTACATAAAAAAAACAAATACAAATATGAAAACAACCGTTTTTTTAAATAGCATAATTCACATCTTAACATATTTAATGTAGCAATATCTATTAAAACTAGTTGTTGGTGTTATTTAAAAATTAATAAATGATAGATTTAAATATGTTTAATTCATCGGAAAGCTCGACAAATTAAATGGCGCTTGTTCAAATTACACACCCATACAGAACAACACAAATGTAAGACTCGGATAGGGATCAAACTCATGACTCTTGCCGAATATGATCACTATTGATGGGCTACTAAGCCCGTCCAATATATCGTCAAAGTATACCCACTAACATCACTACCAAATAGTGCCAACTACAACATAAATGCATAAACTCATTCTATTTCAGAGGCAGCTAACAACGTCGCTGCAACGGCCAGCTCTGCCAGGGAAGGCGGTGAGCTGGCTCTACTGCTTCGAGGACCTCGCAGCACCGACAGGAGGGAAGAGTTGCTGCACATAAAAGGGGCAGAAGATGCTTCCATCTCGCTTTATTATATGAAGAAAAGCAATAAGGGTGAGACTGATTATTTTTTGACATTAATTTATCTGTAATGTAATGTTTTTTTTTATGTTAAAACGTGTACAGAACGGTCAGGACGCTGACCTGATGGTAAGTGTCACGCCTGACCATGGCAGAGCGGCATTGATGCAGACTAATAACCTAACAACTAAACAGTTATTATACACCATCAAAGCCGCACTGACACTACTTACACCCGAGACAACAGATGTTAGGTCTCTTATACGAGTATCCGGTAATTTTACTAGCTACAGTACTCTTATCCCGAAACACAGAAGTGCAAAACATTTGCACTTCTGTGTTCATTTCATTTCATTCATTTTCATTTCAACGAGTCTTTAATTTAGTAATGTTCATTGGGTCGCCATTGCCTATCACATGGCTGATCTTTGGCGCAGGTTCAAATCCCGCCACGCACCAATATATTTTTTCGAATATTCGAAATTATATTAACGTTATCCGATGCTCTTACGATAAAGAAAACACCGTTAGGGAACCTGCGCACGCCTGCGAAGAGATTTGTAGATTTAAATTTGTGTGTCGCCCAACCCGCACTGAGCCCGCGTGGACGACTGAGACCTAAATACCCTCTACGTGTAGGCTCATGATGATAAACGGTGTTCCTGATCTCTTTTTGCCTTATTTAAGGTAATGATCTGACTATATGCAATATGTATGACATTAAGTTCTCACTTCTGGTCACTTGCCAAGCCAGCACCCTTACTAACGACCTCGTTAACGCTGGTTAAGCTTTAATCGATGATTTACTAGTAAAGAGTGCATTGAACGAGAGATCTCTTCTTACGAGTGTTTCATGTGTAATTGAACTGTAAGCGTATTATTTTGAAATAGGTTTGAATATTTTTGTATAATATGTTTTAAGTCAACATTTAAAGAAAATTATCCTTTCCTTTAAAAAAAAATAAATCCAACAGAGATGTTATGGGAATTTTAAATTCAACCATAACTTTGTCCACAGTGACCCTGGAAAGTCTTCATAACGGTCACCTCAAGTCGGTATCATGGGGGCTGGGCTCCCATGCCAGGTCTACCTTAATCCTGCAGGTGTCTCCGAACAGGGTGAAGATGTTCGTCGGATGCCACTCACTGCATGCCCACGAGATGCCGAGCAGGCATGACCTGCTTTCTGTATTGTCTAGTCAGAACCTCAAGCTGGTGAGTTTGATGTTTAAAGTTCCAAGGTATTTGATTATGATAAAGTTAATAAAATATAAAGAGCATCTAGGTGTAAGTGTGGAAAAACTGTAACCCTAATTATATCCTAATTAAAATTACAATTTTGATTGAGTTCAAAAAATATTCTGAAATGTTTAATAGACATTTGATTTCATCTCAATCTTAGATAAACAATAAAATAACATCTCAACACTACATACTACTTTTATCGTTATTATGAAGCAAAAATCTTATTCTTTTATTAATAAAAGTCACTTTCAATAACCTTAAACCGTGGTGACGTAGACGTGATACCATAGAAAATGACATATTTATTCTTGGCAGATTAAAAAAAATTGCTCAGTTATTCCAATTTTCCCGATATCTAGTAAATAAATTTAGTAATATATAGGTAGTGTTGTGTGGCGACCACATTATGCTGCACACATGTTGCGGTTGGAGCGAGTACAAAAAAGATTTTTATGGCATTTAGCATACTCAGAGGGAATTGCAAAAATAAACATATGTGGACAGGCTTCAATATTTTAATACTCAATAAACGACGCGAGCTTCTAGATATGAATTTTCTTTCTAAATTGCTTAATGGCAATTTAAATTGCCCTGAATTGTTGTCCGCTTTCAGGTTCAAAGTCCCGCGTAGACCTCCAAGAAATCCAATAACGCCACTCTGTCCTCCTCTCAGACGCACTGTCATGGGTGCTAATTCAGCTGTGCCTCGTCTCTGCAGATTGCTTAATAGCTATAGCTCCCTAATTGACATCTTCCAGACTCAGTACCGACATTCGTAGGGTTTTAATAAATAATAACTTTTCGTAATAATTAATTTCTTCTGTGTTTTTTAATTAGAACAGAAAAAATAAAATTTTTGCAACTCGCATGGGTGGAAAAAGTAAGATTTGAATATTAATTGAAACATTTGAGTTCGATTGGTACATACTTCCACTAGTTAAGCTAACACTGTAATTAAAAGTGGTGTCTACTTGTAATTCTTTTATGCATTTAGCAATAAGGTAAAAATTATATGTTAAATTAAGGTATAATGCATAGATGTAAGTAGACCAATAAATAAAATATAATAAAATATCAATTCTATCCATTATGTTTAGCAGCAGGAGATAATATAAATAAGAAGCAACAAATCCGTTGGTTTTGAATAATCAAGTCATAAATTGAAATCAAAGATAAATTGGAAGCTAGCAAAGATAATTGGCTGGTTACTAGATAATTAATTTTATCATGGATCCCTCCGTTCAATTTTATGAGCTAAAAGCCTTAACAGTCGTTACTTATAACTTAATTAACAAGAAATCCGTGGTGTATCAAATAAACAATATAAAGGACTTTAAGAGGTATTTAAAGTTAACGATCAGAAAATTTCTGCCAAATAGTGAACGTGGAATTAACCTACGTTAGAAATTTTCATAATCTTTAGAAAAAAAATGGTAGGAGTATCGAATAAATACTCCTACCATTTTTTCTAAAAAGTTAAAAAGTGAACGTGGGATTGGCCTACCTAAGGAATTCTTATATGATCTCTTAGAAAAATTTTATAGATCAAGAAAATTGTGGCAAATTGTTTTTCACGTCATCCAATTTATTCACAGTACCACGAGGAGAATGCTCCAGTAGAAGTATACTCCAACGAACGGGCTGCCTTAGACTCTCTCAATTGCTATAATGAGAAAGTCGTCGAAGTAAAACCACCGACGGTGTTGGCCGATGAGTCAGATGTTGAAGAAGTTAAGGAATTCAAAGCTAACGATGCCAGAAGGAAGAGGGAAGAAATGCAAGGAGACGATTACAGGACAAACTATATAGATGCAAACGGCGTACTTCCTACGCCTTCAACTCAAAGAGGAGATATACCGCGAACGCAATAGAGACTTGTGATGGTAAGTGTTATATTTATGTCGAATATAGTATTTCATTAACATCATCATGTTAATGAAATACTATAAGGCCGACGGCCTAAAGTGCCTTTCGAAGTACGGACTTATCTTTATTTTCAAACAACTAGGGAAAACATCGCAAAAGTAACTTTTACTTAGCGGAATTCCAGTGGGATTCGAAACCACTACCCCGCCTCATGCCACAATCTAAACTTTCCACTCGTATCACACCAATGTCAAATACCATATGCTTATTAAATAAAGACATCTAGTGACTAAAAAATATTTAAGCTGTTTTCATTTTAACGCAGCTATAAGTATTTTCACTTATGCTAAACATCTTAACAGTTTTGCTCTTAGCGAGTTCCTACATCGTCGGGCTACTTGAAAGTTTTAAGTTGAATCTGGAAATATTGTGTTAGTTAAACTCAACAGTTCTGCTTTGTAGTGCTCAGAACCTTTGAATGAGAGTGGAAGCACTAAGAATGCGTAATTAAATTGTTATGTACTATACTTATTTTATATCAGACAAATAATTTGTCAATAGAAAAATAGTGCCTATTGCCATCTAGAGCAAAATGGGTGGAAGTAAACTGCATATAGAAAATAGGAAGAAGAGTTGTAACATTTTTGTATTGTCCACAAGTTTGGGTGAACTACTACGAAAATTCTGATATTTCTGGCGCAAAATGGAAATAACAATGAACGCAGTGGACTGCGATAGGTTGTAAAGAAGCAGAAATCTATTTATCTTTAATGACAAATGATCTACATTTGGCTGTTACGTTTGTTGTCGTTAAAATTAATAATCTTTCTAAAATTCCCAACAGACGAGGTGATCCGACAGTTGCAGTTCCTGAACAAGAGGATAGAACAGCTGTTACGCGAAGTTGGTGACCAGAAGGGCACCATCGACAGGCCTGCGAGCGCAGCTTCAGCAGTGCTGCAACCGGCCACAACCCGAGAGATGCACTGGCAGCACCTGCTACCCGGGTTACTGAATGCACCTCTGCTACACCTAACCGTAGAATTAATTGAAATTGTTACGAATAACTTAAAATCACTGGAATCTTGGGTTACTGAATAGCATCTGCGCTTGACATCTAATCATAGAATTTAATGAGATTGGCAAGTGATACTTAAAATCACCTGCTACTCCGGGTTATTTAATAGCATCTATACTTGACAGCTAACGTGGGATTAAATGAGATTATCACGAGAAATCAATCACCTGCTACCGGGATATCATTAGAATATCTGCTACCCTAACCGTAGAATAAATGAGATTATCAGAGAACATAAATCACCAGCTACCCGGGTTGTAAATAGGATCTCTGCTTGTTACCTAACAGTAGAATTGAATCGGATAAGCACGATAAAACTTAAAAGTATATTATTAACCTTATAATCCTAGAATACCAAATACAAAAAGAAATCAATTATATCCGTCAGAGAATTCAGATAGCAACGGTAAAAGAGTTAGCATGTGTAGGAGGTACTTAATTTTTCTCAACTTTGCGGATGAAGTCATCATTCATATGATTTCTTGATTATGACTTGTCTCAGGTTATCAAAATCGCAAGTTTATTGCATATTTTAGTAGCATTTGCAAGCTAAGCATAAGTTATTAATTGAAAATTTTGAAGATCTGACAAGATTTTTCTGAATTGTAAATCTATTAACTTGCCAAAAAATTGTGTTACTAGTTATATTAGGTTTAAACTAATATCTGTGCCATGTATATGTTAGATATGATTACAGTTAAAAGTGCTAACTTATTACTGTATAAGTTACCTACTTTACTTACGTCATTCACAAATTTCTTCCATAACATTGTCTAGTACTTAGTTGAGTTTAACTGTAGAACTTTCGAATGTATTTGTAACGCTAACACTAGATTTAAGGTGAATCAAGCAACTTTTATACTTGTGGGTTTTTATAAACATTTAGTTAACTTCCCGGGTTTTATTTATCAAACATCTACCTTATAAATAAAATTGCCTGCAGAGATCCGCGTTGCACCCACTTTGCTATGAATACGAAAGTTTAGTTGCTTGATTAGCCTTGCTCATGAATATTAACCATAGACCACTGTTTGGAGTTATTCGTGTGGGCGACGTTGCTCTGCGGGCAAATGAAATATTATGCAAAATTAGGAATTCGTAATTAGTTTGGGTCAAATTTATAACAACACTTAGAAGGGAATGTGAAGTGATTCACCCATTAGTTTTTAACTAGATTTTAGAATATGAAAGCTTTATTTATGAAAAATGAAAAGATCTAGCTTTTGTTTATTTAATTATGTACACTACTACTATTGAAACATTATTCACAATAAAAAAAAATCATTTGTAACTAGTTTATAATATATAAAAAATATTCAGACTACATTTTCTATTTATTAATCAAAATAAAAACATTAAAAAGTTAACATTTATAATAAGATATTATTATGAAATAGTATACTATGATGATATCTATTTGCCTATCTTTTTTATGAACATGCAATTTGAACTGGGCTCAACTTCTTGCTACCTATTATATTATGGAAAAGATAGAAATAGATAAATAGTTAGTAAAAATTACCAAAGAGGAGCATTTCTCCAATTATAATATATACAGTAGCTAGTAGCATATGGACACAATACGTCAATATTCAAAACTTTAAAAATATTCGTCATAGTGTCGAAAGCTTTAGTGATTTCTGAATTGTGGTATAGGCGTTCACTGTCGGAATACTGCGAGTGGCACCGAGTGTGGATCCTGTCCTTCCGGCATGGAAGGTGATGGCCGACGCTGTGTGCCGATCCAGTGCCATAGGAGGCCTTGCGCCAGGGTGAGTATAGCCATAATAAATAAATAGTTATAAACAAAATATTCATTATTGACGAGGAACTGATGCTTGAAATAGGTTTCATAATATAAAACTGTGCCACAGGGCCTACCCAAAGATGGTAGGTAGGCAAAAACTTTATGTTATTGTCTATTATTAAGTAGATCTTTAGGAACGAGTAATTCTGAGTGATACCAAGATCTCATAGGAAACTGGCGCAAATAACGCTTTGCGTTGTATTTCGCAGGGTGCGTGAGGTTAAAAAAACATTCACCTTCGAGATTCATATACCTTCATTTCTTTATCTTCTCATCAAAATCGTCGGCATCGCAATATTTGCACCTTCAGAGTTACAGTACTTACGAGTATCATCAGGTGAACCATAGCTCGTTTGCCTTAAACTATGATAAATAAGCTAAAGTAGATAAAGTCGTTCCAGAGGGGACGCGGATCTTACGACTTTACATACATATTTTAATTTAGTGGTTTAAACAATGAGTAACAGAAAAAAACATTAATTCAATTATTTTACAGTAGAGAAATTAAAGAACATGAAATGTTTTTCCAAGTCAATGTTTTTAACGAACTGGGCGAACTGAGACACAATAAAATCTTTTGTTATATATACTGAAAGACGCAAGGATAACAAAACTGGACAGTTAATGACATGCTAAAAACTGTTTATTCTAGGCCAATACTGCATAGACACAGAGAGAGGGTATCAGTGTGAGAGATGCCCTGGCGGGCAGACCAGTGATGGTCAAACTTGCACATCCGCTTGCAGCTCCAACCCTTGCTTTGGGGGACGTAAGTTATATACACTTTTAGACGAGTTTTAGTTTTTAAAGGACTCCCTTTAACTTATTTTTTAACATTCTTCTAAATATTTTTTTAAATATGCTAAATCTTCCGAGTAGCAATTTTTTAAGGACACTCGATTGCTAGAAAACACTTCAATCACATTTTGACCAGTTTCTGTAAAAACGAAATTGAAATGAAATGCTACACATGGAGAAACAAAAAATCCAATTCCATTTAAATATTCAACATTACATAATCTATGGGAAAAAATAAACAAATAAACCAGTGCAATACTTTGATACTCAAAAGGACCAAGCCTCAGCAATTATGTTGTAACTTGTACTTTTGAGAGTACCTAATTAATTATACAGTTTTCACGGTTGAATTGAAATGAATCACAAAGTTAAATTTATGTATACTATTATATATTAATTTAGGTTAAATTATTTCTTCTTGTGGTTAGTTTCAGACTACATTTAAATTTCAATAAAGCCATACAAAGTTGAACGACTTTATTGATTGACCTTAAAATCTTACAATTGTTCATGGAGAATTTAACGAGCTCATTTTATCCCTGTTCTTTGTTACAATTAAAAATACCCGCAGTGACTGGGGTGTTAATGAGAGGATTTAAACCAGCCTCCTTTCAATTAAGAATTTTATTTTAAATTTGTTGAACTTTTAAAGGCGTCAGCTGTGAAGATTTGCCTAATGGCGAATTCCGGTGCGGAACGTGCCCCGAAGGGTTCACAGGGAACGGGCGCAGTTGTCACAGGTTAATGTGCACGCCGGATACATGCTTTCAAGGTTAGTTGAGTTAATGTATATTTCTGAATATTTTGGACAGAAAAAATTATAAAGCTTTTTTATTTATAAATTTCTTCTTAATTAAACATTAACATTCGCTTTCGGTTCTGTAACATAATATCACGAAAAATATAGCTACGAATATTTTAAAAATGTTTATATCGATGTAGCTATCAAACATAACAAATAAAAAAGAAAAAAAATATTGTACTTAAACGTGATGTAAATAACATTTCTAGTAAAAATAATATACCTACTGTGGTTGGGTAGGTGTTGTGTGATAGTAGAAGCTGTGACAACGACGCTGCGAAGCGAAAATAACACCTAACATTTCCCAGGTGTAGAGTGCCGTGAGTTACCCACCGGACCAAGATGCGGCCCATGTCCTCAAGGCTACTATGGAGACGGGAAGCAGTGCCGGCACATTTGTGACACCACAAGCCTTGCGATAGCAGGCCTTGCAGACCTTCCTCTGCGAGTCCTTACTACGAATGCGAAGGGTGTCCGAAAGGCTTCGAATGGAACGGTAAGACTGACGACCATCATTCTGCACCTTGTTCCTGTGGCATAGGGTAAAAAATAGCATGTAGCTTCAACATATTACCATCAATTGCTCTCTAGCACCTGATGTTTCTCGGTATCCGCTTTTCCCTTACAACCTCCACCATCGGCTGGATATTTAAACGCTATACGAACATGTTGATTTCAAAGTATTGAACTGAGGATATTTTTTATTCGACGCATCCAATAAAACGGAGATTACTAGTGGTGGTGACGTCATCTAGGTAAATATCCACCGCGTGCCGGATACCGTTATGTGAAAAAGGACTTTTATGTTTCGGGAAGAAAGCACTAGCTTGTGAAAAAATACATTCTAGCAGACCAAACAACTTTTGTTTTGGGTGACTTCTGCAATACTGGATCTTTCATGGGCAGCTGTATCATTTACCATGAGGTGAGGCTTTCATGGAGTCGAAGGCTTTCTAGTAGTCCACAAATACCACACACAGCTGCTTGTACCTATAAGATGGCAAATAAGTGAATTTTCGTAGATCGATGACATATACATTTGACTATTATCACACCCAATATCCACCAGGCTACGGTTGCGTAGACATGGACGAATGTGACCTCGTCCGACCTTGCGACGACCTGGTCTCGTGTCGTAACGAAGAAGGCGGGTTCACTTGCGGCCCCTGCCCGCCGGGTACGAGGGCAGTCAGGGCTGGCGCGGCGCCGGACAGGAGGTGCGCCGGAACAGTGCGTCGACATCGACGAGTGCGCTGAAGGACGCGCCGTCTGCCCTCGGGAAGACTGTGTGTTAACACGCCTGTGAGTTGTTCTTTGTTAAATTTCAGGACTTAATATTTATCGTCATCAGCTTATAACGGCCCACTGCAGGGCTTCTCAAACAACAGATATGGGGAAATTACCTCGGTGTCTTAATGGTGTGGAGATGTGGACTGTTGCCTTCCGATCACCACGTACCATGTGTTTTTGAATTTTCGAAATTATACGTACGTTATCCGATGCTCTTACGGTGAAGAAAAACATCTTGAAGAAACCTACGCACGCCTGCGAAGAGATTCAAAGGTTGTGCGCGAAGTCGGCCAACCCGCAATGGGCCCGCGTGGACTAGGGTCTATACACCCTGTACGGGTAGGCTCGTGCCCCTCGGTTGGGACGTATAATAGGCTGATGGATGATAGTCGACCTAAATCTATTATATTATTTTTTAAGTATACAGGACGGTCAGGACTTTCATCTGATGGTAAGTGATATGCCAGACCATGGCAGAGCTGCATGGACTGAGTTAAGACCAACGAAAACAGTTATTTTATTCTTCATAAATGCCGCACTGTGCTTGATACCCGAGACAACAATTGTTAGGTCTCTTATATCCATTCGCATTGCCATGATCAATAATTGTAAATTCCTTATACACAGGGCTCATACATCTGCGTGCCGTGTGGTGGCAATTTCTACGTGAACACAACCAGACCGTGCTTCGATATTGACATAGAGGCTGACCAGTTGGTGAGGCTGTGCGACCCGGCTTACTGCCGTCGGTTCAACGCCGTCTGCGGCCCTGGACACAAATGCGTTTGCGCTGTAAGTGGTAGAATTAGTGATTTTCTTGCGACTTTTTTGTTGTAAGTTGGATAGACAATCTGTGTTATGGAACTTTGTTCTTGAAGATATTTCAGGGTGAGCTAACGATGGGCTACCCAAGCAAGCTCTATTGGCGAACCTGTTATCTGTTTATTTAAAAATACATACTTAATTTTACATAGAAAACACCCAGAACAATACGAACAGACATGGTCATGTACACATATGCTCGTATTGCCCGGGGATCGAAACCGGAACCCTTGATATAGTTGCCGGTGTCTCAATCATTACACATAATGGGTCGTCTTTTCTTATATAAAGCACCCAATTTCCATGAAACTGAAACCAGTTTTCTCCCCAGATGGGCTACGCAGGCAACGGCACAGTATGTGGGCGGGACAGCGAGTTGGACGGGTACCCTGACCACCAGCTGCCTTGCTCGGAGCGCCAGTGCAAGGCAGACAATTGTCCCAGCGTGCCCAATTCGGGGCAAGAGGACGCTGATGGAGACGGTATCGGAGACTCTTGTGACCCTGATGCTGATGGCGATGGGATACCAAACCAAGCGGTGAGTAGCTACAAATATTATTCCAATAATGAAAGTCCTGAGGAATATGACTCTATAAGGTCTTCTGGGAGGTTACCGCCATCTCTTAAAACAGTGTTACAATAATATTACTTCGTCTTTTCTGGTACAAAAATGCATACGTATCATTATAACAATACTGTTTTAAGAGACTGTGGTTACCCCCCTGTTTGTTTTTATCGTTGACCTATTGCAGTTAACTGCTGATTTTCTTGTGTTATCAAGTATAGAGCGGCATTGAAAGATACTAATAATACACAGTTATTCTCCATCCATGCCGCACTGCACCCGCCACCCGACACAACAGATGTTTGCTTATACCCAGTAACTTCTCTAGCTACAAACGCCCTATGCCCTCATCCGGAACACAAAAGTGCATAGCACTCTTAATTCACGGGACGATATCTGGCACTGCGGTAGTACCTATCTATCCACGCTTTCCTCAGCATTCCAGCCTTAAAATTAAGGGTCTTAACCTCATCTATTCCTCCCGCCTAACAGTGAAAATCGCTCTGGAGTTCCGCCAACAGTCACCGGTTTACAGTCCAACTCTTGCAGATTATAATCGATATCTTTTTATTTGATTCGAGATTTTTGGATAACAAATAAATGGATTCAATAAATTTCGATTTACTTACGTAATCCGTTAATGAATACCATGTGCCCTCCACAGAGAATCTTTCATTTCGGACAATCAGGTGATCGCACTAAATGATGTTCTCCTGCGGAATTCAAGCCTATTAAAACATGACAAATGACCTATTAAAACATGACAAAAACACTTGTCTCCCTTGCTTTCTAGGACAACTGTCCACTAACCGGGAACGCGGATCAAGCCGACCGGGACGAGGACAAAAGTGACAAGCGAGGAGACGCGTGTGACAACTGTCCCCGGCGGTACAACCCCGACCAGTTGGACACCGACGGCGACGGTATGGGGGACGTTTGTGATCCCGACATCGACAATGACGGTATGTTCAAAAATGTGACATGATTGTTGGGATTAAATATTAATAAATGCAAAGATAAATTTAAAAGTGTTAACCGAATGTTAGTAATTTAGATTACTTCGAACCATAAGGATCGAAGGATTTAGAATTTTTGGATAACCAAAAATTTTAAATCAGTAGCGGTTAGGTTAGGAACATGAAACCATACCATACGTACCTACCGGTACGTTATTTAGTGTACTACCAACTTAATTAAGGAATGAATATTGATGATATTTTCGCAACCATGATAGTTAAGTGCCACCAAGGTGACCAAGGTAAAGTTTGATTTTTAATGTATAATTTTATAACATTATTTGCAGAAGTATCAGCAATATGCGTTAGATCCTGAATTTATTTATTTGGGATAACAAATAAAGTCTTTGTCATAAATTTAAACAAAACTTCATAAAGTCTTTGTTGTATTTTTAAACTTAATGTGTCAATAATTAAAAAAAATTACGCACGTCTTGCGGGTAGACCCATATCGTTTTTATCCATCAATCACTCGAGAGCAAAACTACCCAACAGGCATACCAAACGAGCAAGATAACTGTCCCCGGGTACACAACCCGCGGCAAGCGGACGCGGACGGCGACGGCGTCGGCGACGCGTGCGACAACTGTCCGCGCGTGCGGAACCCGCGACAGGACGACACCGACCGCGACGACGTCGGCGACGCCTGCGACAGCGACGTCGACCGCGACCTGTCAGTACACACATTATTCGCTCGGACGTAGCACGCGCGTACTCAATAGGTTTATGTATTGTGTGTTGTGAGTTTCCACCCGTGCTACGTATTATCTTTCGTGATTACGCTTAAAGTGTAATCACGAAGAATGAATATGAATAGTGGCCTTTAAAGTCAAATTCCATTTTTTTAAATTAGCGAAAAAATCCACAAGTAAAAAATACACCTATCTTATTCAACCTATCGCAGTCCACTGATGGACATAGGTCTCACCCATTTTGCGTCAGATATCCCGGTCCTCCGCTTTTCTCATCCAGCTTCCACCAGTGACCTTTAGCAAGTCGTCGGTCCATCCTAAAAATACACACAATATGAGAAACTATTTAGGTACAAAGTAAAGCACAAAAGTAATTTTGATACTCGCCACAAAAAGCACTTCAGTGATTTGGCCTGTTGAGAAACAAGCACCTAAGTAAACTCAACAGAACCTACAGCCTTTTTTAAACAATGATTTAATGCACAAGTGTTTCTGCGCACGATAAGGATTATTTTAATGATAGTGTAACAATAGTAATACGAAATATTTCAAGATACCCTTGTCGTAAACAAAATACAAGGATTTCCACCATAGCCAACGCTCCTACAAAAGGACCAAAAATTACNAAGGTTAACAAATACTTTCTACAAAAGATTTAGGTAAAAAATCTACGTAGAATAGGATTACCTGGATTACTGGCGCAAAATGGGGAGTTGTCCAGCGGTGGACTGCAGGTTGTTGAAGAGACGAACATATTAACATGTAAAACGATATAATTACTACGCCTTTATAGCCGTATATTTAATGGGCAGGCAGTAAAACTGAGAACTTACGTACTCACTTTTACTGTCGAACTTTCGAAATGGTCAGGAACTATCGTTATGGGTCAGGAACGATTGAAATGGTCATGAATCGAATGGGGACCGATGAATCCTGAATCCTCAGTGGTTCGAAAGCCACGTGAAGCCATTGATTCCGCTAACTATTATAGATTAATAGTCATTAGCCATTGGGCCCGCCTGGTTGATAAATTAAGTTTCAAGCAACGTCGTCTATTAACTACTTGAAACAAGAAACTTATACGCAGTAAAAGACACTCGTAACTTAAAAGAATGCATATATCCTATTCGACAATGCCTCAATAAAGAAACTGCACTGGCCAATGAAACACGACACCACGTTTATCAAATGTTAGCTCGACATGAAGTGCTCATCAATCCGTGCACATCACGGGTTAACCCATGCGATTAAACATCCGACTCAAAAGCCAATATACTTTTATGGTGTTTATTAAAGTGATTTAATGGTGCGATGGGTGATGTTTCAGTTTTTACTATCCTTTTTATCGGACGACGTCACGCGAGCGCACTATCCGATACTCCATCAGCATTTAATGTGTGTCGTAGCCCAACTATCAAAGGTACAAATGAAGTTGTACTATGCCATTGCTTTTATCATTAAAAGGGCTAGTCTAAACTATACACCTATATTACTCGTACTCGTAATCTTTTCAGCGCTTTTTTTTTTACTATAATTTTATCAAATGAATCTGCTGTATCCAAACAAATATTGACGACCCACGCGGTGGGAAATGTTCGAGTTTCTCTCATTTATTCATTCAATAATTCAACTGTGCGGTGGAAACCTAAAATCATCATCCATAGTAATAAATCACTTCGTACCATAAATATCTTAATAACAGTCTCAGAACATTGATTTATTGCGGCCTTATCACCTCCTTAGACACCAAAATAAACCTACAGATAACAAAAGCCACAGCGTAAAGACGTTTAGAAAACGCTGATAAGAAGGGTCGCTAGGTCGCCCTCCTATCGGGTCACGTAAGGGTAACAACAAAGGACGATATCTAATCTGCTAGAACTCATATTCTCACGATTTCTTTTTATACCTTACCCTATTGAGATTAACTATTTTGTGTGGCAAAGGTAAATAATCTTGATGATAAGGCATTGGTTGGTTGTCTGATAGCAACTGTGATGTCATCATCAGTTCATTGAACGTCCCCACCGAGGGGCACGAGCCTACCCGTAAAGGGTGTATAGGCTGTAAATGTCCCACGCGAGCTCAGTGCGGATTGGCTCACTTCACGCACAACCTTTGAATCTCTTCGGAGGCGTGTGCAGGTTTCCTCACGATGTTTTTCTTCACCGTAAGAGCGTCGGATAAACGTACATAAAATTTCGAAAATACATTGGTACGTCGCAGGATTTGAAACTGCACCATCCAGATTGGACAACTGTGATATAGTTTTTAAATAATTTATTTAAGGCGAGTGGGTTAATGCAGAACCTACCATTACGTTTTCCTTATAGTATAGAGTCCATTGGATATAGGTCTCCCCCATAGTCTATAC
This sequence comes from Leucinodes orbonalis, assembly GCA_019425675.1. Classification (NCBI taxonomy): domain Eukaryota; kingdom Metazoa; phylum Arthropoda; class Insecta; order Lepidoptera; family Crambidae; genus Leucinodes; species Leucinodes orbonalis. Next base: position 83,097 of record PQWD01002596.1, read on the forward strand.
AAATAAATGTTTGTAATAAACATCCTACAATCATATTTATGTATGTATGCAAAAAAAAAACAATTTTGGTCTGTAAGACTATCTACTCGTATATGATGTGGCTAATCTTCAAGCGTGTTAACGCTGCCGTCACTTCTGCACCGAATAAATTCTGGTGAAAGCGTACAAAAACATACCAGCTAACATATCAACATAATTGGCTTCATTGATATCAATAAGGTAGTTGTAGTTTCTTCGAGATAACTTTGTGAAAGTTATAACTGTACAAAGCAATAAGACCAAAGTCGTCTTACTAATAACCTACATAACCTTATCAGGGGAAAACTTATGCTACACTAATCAAGCACGTACACATCGATAGGTATTATACTTATACAAAATAGGGACAGCGACGTGTGTGTGTGTATTTGAATTTTATTTAGTAGTTTTTTTTCGAAATTTATTTAATACGGAAGCGATAATTTCAACTATATATACTGGTAGAACCTTTGGCGTCCCATATAATGGTTGAGAATTCGCCTTTACACCAAGGAGTGACATTTGTGTGCATTAACATGTCTGCATTGGTCTGATTGTTTCTATGTATTATATGTCTGTATTTACAACAGAAGTATATAAGTGTGTTTAATTGTTGTTTAACAACCATTGTACCAGCTCGTTGCTTTAATCCGCATCAAGTGTCAAACCCGTGTATTTTTTCATGATTTTCATTATTGTGCCCTTACAGGGTTCATGTGTTATGTACCTATTGAAATTCATAAGAACTTATAAACCACATGACTGTAGTAAAAATAAATAAATAAATGTGCGAACCCTCTTCCTCTCACAAAATGTGTAAATAAATTTAAGATCCTATTTTGCAATGTTTACATTAAGCGAAAATATATACTGCGAAGTTATCAGTTACTTCCATATTCATAACAAATTTAATTAAAACACATAATCAATGCATAACAATTGATAAAAGTTCAATAGGTTAAGTACGTGTGATATTTTAACGTAAATATTCTTAACCCTTTGAACGCCAATGACACCTTAAGGCGTCAGAAACAATAGATTTTCTTTTTGTCTAGTCCGGGCGTTCAATGGGTGAAAGGTAGAGCCCAAAATATTAAAAATGTTACTATTTTAAACCGGCTTAAAGCCTGGGATGTGGGGTCAAAAGGATTGATTCATTTGGTGATTGTTGTTAATCAATCAAGTGATTAACCCTTTGACCGCCAGAGACGCCTTAAAGCGTCACAAACAATACATTTTCCATTGTATCTGGATTCCAGGCGACCAATGGGTTTGTGTAACAATTCAGATTATATAATCATTTCAGTCACCGACGTAGTCGCCCGAGTTTCGAAGTTTAAGTGACAATGAGCTGGTCACACAGAGCTCGGAGAACAGAAGACCGCTGGGTCAGAAAGGTTCCTGAGTGGAAACCACGAACCGGAAAACGCTGAGTGACACGTCTTGCAGCAAGATGAAAGGATGACCTCATTAAAGTCATCCGCTAGATGTTAGTCTCCTCAAACCAGTACAGAATAAATAATTAAACAATAAATATCTACCGACATTCACACAGCGCCATC
>PQWD01002596.1:85124-109964 GCA_019425675.1 Leucinodes orbonalis
GTATTCTAACCTATAAATTAACCCATAAGATAAAACTCGAAGCGACTGAAGAAACTTTATTGTTCAAACACAATGTCGAACAAAAGTAAACAAAAGTCCACTCTGCCCGCGCTCATCAAACAAATTGCTCATCCCAGCTTATCCTTTACCCAGGCAGCGTGCCAGCCAGTAATTAATGAACCACTAGTAGCAAACTTGACTGCGATTACAAACTGATTCCCATATATGAACGGGATTCGTGAATGGAACGATTCGCTCATCTGGTGATACGCCTGCCGATGACTGATGTATAGTATACTATCCTTAAACCTCCAGACGTTACCCGGAACAGCAGCTGTTAGATTTCTTATAAATCTCAGTGTTTTCATTTGCTACAGTTCCGCCTTCCGGAAATATAGAATTGCATAACACTAATCCCACCAAAAACTTTTCATGTAAAATGTTACCTAGACAACCACATAAGGTTTGCACTGTGCAAATGTTTTCAGATCTCAAGTAGAGCCAAGCTTCTGGATCTACACGGCCTAACTCTACCGACTCTACTTCAACAAATTCTACATATCAGTAAATATGTACGGGTTCGACGTTTCGCTACCGTCGTATAGGTGATGGGAATATTTAGTTTTTAGACAGCCAAGCCAGGCAGTCTTTTCAGTCAAGGAATACCATGTTCCATGTGTAAAGTATCAATAAAAAACTACGATACTAATGGTTGTTAACAAAACATTCCTTTATAACTCTCTCGCAATCCAGACACTACGCTATAATGTCCACATCCAACACCCAATGAAAAATAAAAACAAAAACACGAAAGACCACTTTTTCATCACATAAATACACTGGGGAATAATATTATGAGAGATGTGTCCAAATAAAAATCATGCACCTCAAAGAAAGATGACGGCAAAGCGCATCGGATCTGATTTATAGTAATATAAACCGTCATAGAAATGATTAATCGATGCATACGTATGCTAATACAACAGAACTGAACGGTCGATTGAATAATAAAGTTGTTAGTTTACTCAATTACGTAATAATACGTACAGTACGCGTTTGCTAACCGTGTATACATTATCAATGATATTTATATGATAATAGCATCCCTTTGTTTGCGTCAGCTTATGCTTTACAAATACAAATATTATACAATTATTTTGTATCATATACCCAACCTTGATTAAGGTCTTAAGGGAAAATTTAATGAAGATTTTTCTGTCTAAGATTGATATTTATATCTACATAATCGTCTGTTTAAGCAGGCCTTGAATATGCTTAAATTCCACAAACAGATTTTATATTATTTTTCTCGCTTATTATTTTGACGGATACATGATAAACTTTTGATGTTAAAAACATTTCATCAGCCTGTATAATTTCTCTCTTCAACCTGTTGCAGTCCATGCTGGACATAGGTCTCCCCTATTTTGCGCCAGATATCCCGGTCCACCGCTTTCCTCATCTGCTGGATAATTTGCCAGGCTTAAAACACTTTCAAGTGGAAGGTGGCTCCTTCCACTTGAAAGTGTTGTCCATATAAGAGTTAGTAATCATTGTGAAAAATATAATAAATAGTATAATAAACAAAAATAAATCTTTATTATACGAAAAAAATAGTGGGTATCTTGATTACACAATTGTGTTGCCAAGAATCAAAAACATGCTTCCTGTATCTTGTAACAAAACGCTCTGGTTCTTGTACAACATATACATATACATCGTAGATATTCACTATAAGAAACGATGCTTCAGATTAAAATATTTTCTCACGATATCCGATAAGACTCGACACAATTGAAATACGATAAATATCTGCAAGACTGCTTGAAAATTATAACGTTCACATAGTAAGACAGCAAATTGATAGCAAGCGTGTTATTTGAATATATTAAGCTGATTACTTAGTAACTACAATGAAGTTTTAGTTTTAATGATTTGGTAATCACGCGCACAAAGAAATAATAAAACAAATCTCAAATTTCTCAAAATACCAAGAACGACAACAATATTTTCCTCCTAATCTTTGTTCCTCCATGCTAATCTTTAACAAGCCAAGATGTTCTGTCCTCAAAACTTAGGTATACATATGTATCGTTATTAGCTGCAACATTTTCACCGAAATGATGAATTCATTATCACGGAGATTTTCTTAAAGTTTAAATTCACACCGAAAAATTGAAAAGCTTCCATTTAGAAGCACCAGCTTATAAAGAAGATAGACAAAATATAAACAGAAATAGAATGAAATCATTTTAAGACAAAATAAAACAAAAAATACATTTATTATTAAGAACAACAAAAGCTAAGAGGCTTAATTAGTTCCCCTTCTTTGTGTCGAACGCTCTGCCCGTCGCCCATATTGTGTACCAGAACAATACTACGGTCGACCGTTATACATAGCTGACATTTGCAAAATTTACAGTACAAAAATAGTTTTAGATCCAATTGCAAAAAATCTCTCTCTCAAATATATCTCTTTATATACAGCTTGCTATTTGAATGTTTTGTTATGCATTCTATAAATGTAAGAAAAGTCTACTAATGAACATGAATCTCTTATATAGTTATGTATGATCAAGAAATATGTTTTTCGAATCCAGAAGTAATAATACTTGCAATTTTTTAATAAATTTCAATATGTAAATGTAGGGTCTTCGCCTGGGACTCAAGGTACTACCAAAACAGTTATAATAGTGATAGGCTTTGGTAAATGACTAGTAATATAGGGATGTCCTGCGGTAACCCACTGAGTTTGTGAGTTACCAGAACTCACGACCCCACTAGCAGCTATAAGTGCCTCGGGTCCTAAACGAAGTTAGTTTACACTTAAACAACAACGGGCTAGAAATGAGTCCTTACGGCAAACTCGTATCCAGGAAATGCTTCACGTTATCCTGCTTGAACAAACATTCGGAGCAGGATTTAAAGACAGCTGCCGTCATAGGGCTTACGGTAGCGCTTTTGTGCTTATACAGTTTCATTGCGTATTTGCCATCGATACAACCTGGCCGTCTTCAAGGCAAGAGTGAATAGGCTGTTTCTAGGCAGGCATGATCCATTCTAGGCCGCATCATCACTTACCATCAGGTAAGATGGCGGTCAAATGTCTGCCTATAGATGATAAAAAAAAAGCTAAGAAGAAGTAGATGTTAGTTTAGGCGGAAATAATGATAAACCGCTTTCCGTCCCTAGATAACGGAAGGGCGGCATGCCGCAATCGGTACGATGAGATCAATTTATAATAATTTGATCTCGATGAATTCATTAGGACTAGATATTGATCTGTTCCTTATATAGCAAATACAAGAGTGACCGCAAACACCATTATCATATTGCACTGTGTCGTTTGCATGTTCTATGTGATCGATACCTACTTGCACTTAGTATCGTTGCGTTTTATATTCATTTTTCTAATCTGTTTATATGTTTGTAACAGGCAATTATAGTAAATTTTGAAGTACCCTTTATTACTCGTAAGGTTCCAATCAAGCTACTTTCGTCCATAATATATGTAATTTGAGAAATTGCGAGTATGTTATGTTAATATTATTTTAAAGTTATATGGATATTGGATATGCATATTAGACTTACGAGTGCTATTTATTAATTTATTTTTGGAAGACTTACAGTTTCAAAAGACACTATAGTAAATTATAACAATATGATAAGAGTACAATACTAATTACAAATCTCCACATATGAGAAACTACGATTGGAAGTACTATTGTCTTTAAATAAAACATTTGCTTTTGTGTGAGTGCTTACATTTACCTATTATGTATATTATTGCTTTTCCCTGGTACACATAACATAGCATACTTTATTCCGTTAAAGAAGGAAACCTAAAGCATGATTTCCACAGGAAAACAGCGTCATTACCTTAGTAATATTGCGCAATCTGCTTACAGAAATGGATCACGATTATCTACAAAATACCAAATTACTTTTGATTTGTAGATACACACATCAACCAAAAAACCAATCTCTTCGGCACGTGTAACAAGCTAGGAAATTAATGTGGGTGATACACGGGAACATCCATTTATGCTGGAGCGATTGGCAAAATCTCTGACTTAATAGTAGCGTATTATTATCAAACCTTATTTGTTACCTATGATTTATAATAATTATATCTTTTTATTTTCATTGTATTGAAAAACTTAAAAAATATTTAAAGTAGTTAGTTATTTTTCCCAATTTCATAGGTACTCGGTTTACTATCATAATGAGTAGCAGACCTCAGTCTTCATTTCCAACCCCATCAGCCAAACTCGAAAGCACATAGCGCGTCTTGTCAAACGAAAACGAAACGAAAGATCTAAGACCTGTACTTTGCCCATGTTTGTCGTCCTTATTTAACTGAACACATTGTTATATAATGAATCAATTTTCAACTTTATAAAACCTTAACGCTTCGCAACACAATACAAAATGCATTAAAGGTTAGGTCTGGAATGAAGTATGCTCATCTAAAAAACTCTATTGCTTTCGATTTCAAGCCTCACGAGTTCAATCAGAAAACACATACAAAATGGAATTGTAATTGTAAATTTATCTGATTAGAATTTAAATACAATGAAAAAAAATCACAAAGATCTAAAAAACCTATTCCGTCAATACCAATAACATAGTCGTTACCGGGAAAATTACAACAAAACTACTAGCAAGCTTGTTGTTTTTACTTAGAACAAAAAACTGTAAAATCCGCAAGTTATTTAGAAACCGACGACCGTGTCAAAGTCTTATGCACGACATAAAAGTGAACCGCACTTAACATTCCTTACATGGGCATTAGCATAATTTTAAATAATATTGTACCTAACTTGGTTTTTTTAATGTTTATCATAGTACTTATATATATGTTTGGGGATAATAACAGACGCAGTACAATCTATAATTATTTCTGGAATCCTGGCGGATAAAATGGCTGTGCCACCAATATTTGCCGTATAATTTCTATTAAACGCATAACTTAACGATATATATTAGTTATATATATAAAGGCGGTCTCAATCACTAACAGCAAAATTAATCATTGTGAATGTAAATACACTTTTTTTCATTTACATATAGGCAATACAATGTAACACTAGTTTTATTTGGTAGTAATAGCATCCAAATCTATTTCTGGGCAGGATATTTGTGAGTCAATGTTGTTATTGGAATCGGAACTCTAAATCTCAAAGTAAAACTCGGGCAAAGAACCGTGTCAGGCTGGTAATGCATTGGTCATGCTAATAAGTAGGATAAATTTTAATCATACTGTATCTCGATTCGATTGGATAATGTCGATAACATTAGTTCTTATATCTATCATTTCCTACCTATAAATATACATTCTCTGGCTGTTTCATTTGTAATCCGTTGCTGTATTTACAATTTAAACATATAAATATTTAGCCCACAATGATCATAATAACGTAGGACGCCCTCCGGCCCGATGGACCGACGACTTGCGAAAGGTCGCTGGTGGAAGCTGGATGAGAAAGGCGGAGGACCGGGATGTCTGGCGCAAAATGGGGGAGACCTATGTCCAGCAGTGGACTGCAATAGGTTGAAGAGAGAGAGATCATAATAACCGTTATTTATTTATGCAAGTAGATGTATGTCAAAATTTGGCATAGTTTGTAATCTTGTACAGAACTTAGACACTACGAGTAGGTAAAAACCTAACTATGTACGTGACAATGGCAACCCTTTATATTAACGAAGGTTTAATTTGGGAACGGAATATATAAATGACTGTTTAAATATATCAAAATATAGTTCCCGTGAAAACATTTCTATTTATTACCTTTTTTATGACAATCTTATCACCTTTCCTAACACCTAGGTACTCTGTGACCATACAAACAACAACAAAATCGAAGAAGTGATCAAACGAGGAAGAAATACGTTGCACATAAACAAGGCAATGATTTGAAAATAACGATACAAACTCAGACAAATCACTGTCATTTCCGATTATGTTCGGAGCGTCGAGCCCGCTGCGTGTTATGATGCGACCAACCAGTTTTGAATACATTTTCTACGATTAGATAAGCCGAAGAGTTATGCTTAGATTTGTACCAAGTGAATAAATAATCAAGGAATCGTATACATAATATATAGTAGTATTTTTGACCGACTTAAAAAAGGAGGTTACTGAATTCGACCATATATATATATATGTATATGTTTTTTTACGTTTGTTCGCGAATATCTTCGTCGTTTATGAACCAATACTTTCGAGGCGATACCATTTTAAGGAAGTCAGAGAAACTGTAAAATCACCACAGCGAGGGGATAAATAATTGTTAATTAGTATGCAAAATTCTAAATTAAGAACAAATAAAAAAGTTATCAAACAGCAATGAAAACCAAAATAAATAGGTTATAATACAATTATTAGAAAATATATGTTTTATGCCTAAGAAAACCTTAAGTAGATATAATATGTCCCTACTTTGAAAACAACACATAAATTCATGTAAGTATTCACAAATTATAAATACAATTCGATGCAGTCACCGTAAATTAACTGGTAAATGCTAAATATCGCAATTGATAATAGTTCAGCTGTTTCATAAACCATATAATAAAGCAGCAAAAGTAAATACCTACACATTGCAGCTAAACAAACAAAATATTGTGACAAAGTGGAACAAATATACATTATTATGACACTGTTCTTCGCATCGTCGCAAGTCTGTTAAACTTTAAGCATTCCATTTACTAAGCTAAACTACAAATCTAGCGACCCTCACTGAAGTTAATTCACGTTGTGCAAGCCAAATTACTATTTGCATTCCACAGCGATTCTATTTCAATTTCTTAGAATTCAATTCCGCGAATAACACCTTCAGAGCCTCGAGGTATCCTATTTTGTTCGCGTAAAACGCTACCTACGTACTCTTTATCGTGTAAGTTATTGCAGTCTTTGGAGTTTACTCGAAGTGGTTTCGTAACTTTGAGCTTCAGAATTTAAGGACCTGGATAAATAGGAGTCAATACTTTAAAAGTTTTCGTTATTTACAGAAAGTCACTTTAATTTTTGGTGTATCATAGACCTTCACAAAATGAGTTGAACTAAAATGAACCTACGTTCTTAGATTACGGATAATAAAATTAAAAATGAATGAAAATATTTTTGAATTTATTGTTTAAAAACACTCACAGATTTTCAAACAACAGCTATCAGTCCATAAAACTAAAAGACTAACCGATAAAAAAATAACTTGCGGCTCCGTATATTACAAGTAAGTCATTTCAAAATCAATCGAAGCCAAAACTTCTTATTTTACAGGGAATCAAAATAATTTTGGTCACCGTCAAAAAGAAGCCATTTCCGTACACCGTGGAGTTCCAGTCCGATAGGCGATCGTGCACCGGCACAGCGGAGAAAGTGTCGCATCGGCTGATTCACTGTTCCGCCGAGGTGAAACTCAGGATGTGACCGGGCACAGCTCGAGCGGAATAAACGCGTCCATTTAACCGATGCTCCGACGGCCGTGGACCATTTTGAGTAGAGAACTTTCTCGCAAAACGTCGCTAATTGAACGCTTGACATCGTGTTCGGTTGTTTTTTGGAAAAAATTCAGTTACGATACCAAAACTGTAGCTATGGTTAAACAGCAGGCCGATCGCGTTATTTTAAAACGAAACATTTTGTTTATAATAAGGGTGTAGTTATGATATCCTTCCGATCCCGTAATAATTGTCATTTTCAATATTCATATTGCCAGAAACCTTAAAATACCATAACCATATTAAGTTTCAATTTCGGCTGAACTAGCTGTCAAATGATTAGCGCCATATGAAATTGACAAAAAAGTTGTTTTTCGGTGTAGTTACGTTATACTTAGCAGTCAAAATTTAGCGCGATCGTACAGATATGGATTATATTTGAGAACAACTTGGATGTGACAAATATAAAGAGCATAGAAGTTTCCAAATAAGAGAGTTCATTCGATGATGAGAGCAGACTGTCGAATAAAGAACACCAGTCGTCCCCAGATAAGCAAAATCACAGTTAATTTCTTTTCCTTTCTTGCTAGACACACAGACATATGTCATGTATCGTCGTAGGTCGACAGAGTGAACATGAACCACAGAAGAAACATGTGTTTTTCAGATTTCAAGTTCATTTAAGACGACAAACACTGACTGAAACGTGAGCTCTATAAATAGACATATAAATAAGAGCCTTATTTCGTCCTCTCTTATTTTTTTAAATATTATATTGTTGAACTTTATCAGGTCATTTCGACGTTAAATAAATACAAATAAAGGCAATAAAACTAAATGTTTCAATATAGAACGCAGTTTCACTTCGAACATGACAAAAAGGTTTATCTACATTTTCCTTACGAATGGGTTTTTATGGTAACAATAGACGCGGTAAAGCAAGACCGAACCTAGTACATGACGTATATTGGACGACAAAGTGATTTGTTGCACATACACAAGACTATTTACTCAGATTGTCTTAGTTCTCCACCAATCATCATCCGCATCGATTACCGATCTGCCATTCGAAATCCTTATCAGATCATATCATTTTAAGCGTTTAGTCGACTCTCGGCTCCTCGGTCCTTGTATACTAAATTTCAAAAGTCATATATTAAGTATAATAATCAAGGCAGAGAATAGTGTAATTTGAGCAGTAATCAATAAGTTACACGATAGCGTCTCAAATTCCTTTTAACCCAGTCAAAATCCCAATACACATCCGAGAATATTACCAAGGCGTGTCTAAAACAATCTGCCATATGAAGGCATTGCCAATGGGCGGCATATGTTCATAATGTCTCAGGGCATTAGCCAACATATCAACGTCCCAAATCTGCGATGAATGTTTAATGGACGCTCGCGGCATACGAGCCTCAGCGGCCGATAATACGTAAACACAGGTGTAATGTTTACAACATAAAGGCGTTATACAACACATGTTGTTACAGGAAAGCGAGCTTCCTGTAACAATAATACAATTGTATACATTGGCCCGTGTTTAACCAAGCCGTGCGTTGAAAGATTAAAACACTTGGTGTTCTTTAATTCGCTGTTTGTGTTACATTTCAATTTGCGTTTACCGCGCTATTAACGCTCCTATTATGTACATGCGGATTATATTTTACACTGCTCATGAATGTTAAACAATAGTCAATCTTTTTCATAATGGCGCTTGCTATCAATGAGGGCACCTTTTTATTGAGTACTTCCACATTAAACCAGCAATTTTTCCACATTCGACAGAATTGTGTTCCATATTTTACCGGCAAGGTTTTTAATTCCAGATTCAATCGGCAGCGTATTCCACTGTCGACCAGGAAAAAAATAGGTGCATAAGTACAAAAAATATTTCAGCACCCAAATGACAACATTATAAATAAAACGCATTATTGCAAAGACGTGACAGCTCACCTTTTTTAAAAGATCAGTCTGCCTATAAAACTCTTTGAAGTGATACTCAAAATGACTCAGACTGAGGTCTTGCAAAAGATTATGGCGGCCCATGTCAATTACTAATAGGAAAACTGTATGCATCCAATAGAAAAGATGCAGAACGTTTATCGAACTCACCCAAAAGTTACTTTATTTAATGAAGTAGTTTATAGTTGTTATTGTAATAAAATTTTATTTATGATGCAAAATGTTGAGACCTAACATTCAGATTGCGAAAGTACGGATGTAAAATAATCTGCATATTGTACCTAAAATAATGCGCGTCGTATAACTTGTAGCATAATTAGGTACTTAAGAATAAATAGCCAATATAATCTAAGTAGTCAAATTATTTGAAAGAGAGGATCTGAAGCTTATTTCTAAATGCGTGGGTACAAAAACAAGCTCGCTCGTTTACTTATTGAGTAGGTCAAGACTTAGGTCACCGAGCTCCCAGCAGTAGAGCTGAGCTACTTTAAAAGTATAAAAATAGATTCCTGAAAATACTATACAGCTTTTGCTTTGTTTACAGGAACTTAAAACAACATAAATAGTATAGTTATGAGTGCAATGACCTGGACACGTCTGCAGACTTGGTTAATTGGCTTGACCCTACTTATATAATTGCGTAGTAATTGTACTGATTCAACAATATTATGTTTACAGTGATTACTTTTTTGCACCGGCTTATTAATTCTGTGGTACCGGTAATGCGTAACATTTATTGTATTGACTCATCTCATATCTATGCATGCTTTAAATCTATACTAATATTATAAAGCTGAAGAGGTTGTTTGTTTGAACGCGCTAATCTCAGGAACTACTGGTTCGATTTGAAAAATCTTCCAATGTTAGAAAGCTTATTTATCGAGGAAGGCTATCATCACGCTAAGAGCAAAAGAAGAGGAGAGCAATGAAGAATGTTTCAAAATCGGAGGGATTTTTTCATACTTTTAAAGGTCTACAAATAAGTACGCGACAGCATTATGTCTATCATTTAAAGATAGCTCCCTTAAAAAAAAATAATGCATCATTGCGAAAGTGTTTTCATAAATATGATATCAATCCTTATCCAAATAAATACTTTTATTATCACAAGTATTTCATTTTAAACAAAATTGCCTTTTACATCATTCAACTGAAATGAATATTTTATGAGATATCACAGTTTTAACTCACCTATATAAACGAAGTAGCGGATTAAAGGGAGCGTTAGGCCAAAGTAACTATTCCACGCAGACGAAGTCGCACGCAAAAGCTAGTTTATTTATAAAACTTTAGAAAAATTTAATGTATTTAAAAGGTTTAAATACAATGTTTATTCATTATATTATTAAAGATACAAACAATTTATAAACTCCTAACAATTATGCCAACGTTCATAAAATTTGTCTCCTAATGATTACTGCAGTTTAGTTTTCTACTATCCAAAGGCCCATTTGTAGCAAAACTAATTTCATAAACTACGGAGTTTGTCTAACAAAAGCATCGTTATCACATGGCCCTTAACAACCTCTAGTACCCCCATAACCCATAAACTTGTAGGTTAATAATCTACGGTTGTGATTACCCTTTTTACTTGACGCCCATTCCACTGAACATAGAATAATCGTTAACGCACCAACCTATGTGTTTACGACCTTTTCCAATTTGGTGAAGTGTGATAGGTTTCACGCAAGTCTGTTAATAGGCTGGTTTATCCTAGTATAGGATTTATAAGTAAATTACAGAATTTTATGGGTGATCTTATCTTTTATTGCTTGCGATGAAGTGGTTTTTATAATAAGATACTAAGTTGCCACTACAGCCATCGCGTATCAATTTCAAAAACAAACATTGAGGCAATGATTTAAATAGTATAGATTCGTGATATGCTCACACAACAACCGAAAAAAGTGTTCCGAATGCAGCGACACATACACATATTTCGAATGTGCATACATTTACCAGAACAAAGAGCCTACAACCATATTTTTTTGGCGGTTTGTTTTTGAGGCACGGGTGGCGTATCTAGCTTTATATATACAGAATACCACATTTAGAGAGCGATGTTTACATAATCCTGTCTTAATTAGCGCCACCGTCTTACGCCTGATTATTACATTCTTTTGGGATTCAAGCGTCTTGTTGCAAACCCGCCTTTCTCCTATCCTAAAAAACTTTTTTTTTATGTTATACAGCGCCCTGACGGTCCTTTACCTGATGGTAAGTGATGCGCTTGATTATGGTAGAGTGGCATTGATTGAGACCAACAACTGATAAACAGTCATTCTACATCAAAGCCGCACTGCGCTCAACACTCAAGCCAACAGATGTTAGGTCTCTTATACCCGGTAATTTTACTAGCTACAGTGCACCCATCCCGAAACACAGGTGTGCAAAACACTTCCATTTCCCGGGACGATATCTGGCACTGCTGTGGTACCTACCTAGACGGTCGAGTCTACCAGACACAACTTATATATGTGAAACATCCACATATATAAGTACATACCCACTGTTGGATAGTTATAAAAACATACCCAATACTTACAATGTAGCATCACAACCGTAACTGTATGGTAGCAGTAACAGCCATTAATTACCCGTGCCACTAATGACATTAAAACGCATTAGCCCCGCAACAACGCACATAACATAATAGGTGCAGCGAATTGATGATAGTGTTTTCCCCATTAGTTGGGAAAAAGTGCGCACATAATTTACCACTAGCTAGATGTAAAATGTCAATGTCATTCATAGGTTTTATTGAATTTAATACCCATAAATATAAATAAATAGCGTCGGTGGCTCATTGGTATGGACTGTTGCCTTCCGATCTGGAGGGTGCAGGTTCAGATCCCGCCACATATCGATGTGTTTTGAATTCGAAAATTATATATACGTTTATCCGACGCTCTTACGGTGAAGGAAAACATCGTGAGTAAACCTTCCGCGCGCTCACGATGAAATGCATTGGTTGTGCGTGATGTCGGCCAATCCGCACTGAATTAAACGCATGTTATTGTATGTGTTTATCGGGACTTTATCTTGCAACCTATCCGGCAGCACCGAGACTAGGGGGTTACCAACATCACTTTAAACAGTATTACTATAGAAGGCGTAATAATATTATTGTAATACTGTTTTACGAGCTGGCGGTAAGCTCCCAGCATGGCGCCAGTGAAAGCCGGCAAATCCGGCGAACATTGACATTCGCTAACGTCGCTATAACGGGCTCGCTTATGTAAATTGACGCGAAAGTTCCGGCCATCGGTTATGGATACGGTGACGTAATTATAGCTTTTTAATATTGTTTACACTTTTTATGTGTGAGAATGCATAATTCCACCAGACTTGAATGTGTTCACGTAATCCTATTTGGTGAATAAATGAAATCAAGCTTTGTTTTATGAATATTAGGATGTGTATGAATGAAAAACTCTGGACTGAAACTTCGATTTAGGTAGGGACGCGTGGAAAATGGATAAAAAATGCGGTGGACCATCCTAGGCGCAGTAAAGGAGCAGACCTAATGCTATTAGGTATGTCTTTAAAAATGTTCTGGTACTGAATATGGCCTATTAAGTTTTCTCAGACAACCCTACTTCGTTCTCGGAAACAGCTAAAATATTACAACACAAAACAAATTACCACGATTTTGAATGATGTGCAAAACTCATCTAAGCTTTCCATCAGGCGCAACGACTTCAAGATAGCCGTTGACGTTTACAAAATCTCTCACTACGAAACAAATGCGGCGTCATTTAGAAACCAGTAGTTCCCAAGATCTAGGCAAAACACTCAGATAGTCACCGGCTGAGCTTTCACCGCCATGCGCAGCAATAAACTTTTATATCGTCATTATCTTGTAGGTTTTATATAGATTACACTCGGAGCGGGATAGGCAATATTTTTTATGACAATCACGTAATGATCATAGTAAACTAGAACTGGCTAGCAGTAACCAAGAGTTATAAAAGTTCACAATGCGTTCCGTTACACTTATTTAATGCCGTTAAAATTAGTTTGTAAAATTTTGTCGATATTATTTTTTTACTTTCAAGTAAGTAAGTAATACAGTCGGAATAGAATGTCATATTAAATTGGAGGGCCGGGATGACTGGCGCATAAAGAATATATGCTCAGCAATCTACCATATGATAATAGCCCGTAACAGTCCACTGCTCGACTTAGCGCATATTCACTTTATGCTATAAAAAGGTTATATCAATTAAATGCTATGATACAAAAACGCCACGTAATATTTTAGTAATACTGTTTTAAGAGATTGCGGTAGGGCCCCTGATGTAATGAGAGAGTGCTTTTAACCGTTGTCTGCAGAAAATTTTGTGCCTAAGCCCCCCGTGGAGAGAGCAAGGGTGGCAACTTATATATTCTTATCTGGCGCGAACACAAGTGATGTAATTAATTACTCAAGCAATAATATGTCAACAAAATTTGACATGTGCGTTCAATGACAACTTTGGAGTAAAACTAAACGAATATGGTAATTTCTAACAACACACTGTTTTATATGTGCATACAGCATTAACAACTGATAAATGTATTGCTTGGCAGGAAAAGGTAGCGGATAATCCGCTGATGTCGTCATATTAACAAATCACAAACAATGCATTGAATCGTAGAGTTCCATAAATAATTAAGCAGCAAATAACTTTATCTAACTTGTTTCATTGGGTAATTAGGGTTTTAATTGATTTGTTTACCGAAAATCCTAAAATGTTGCGAAATAAGTTAAGAGAAAGGACGCTTAATTTCAATTAAGCGAGCGTGCTTATTTAGGAATTTTCCAACCCTCTGGAGATTTACAAAAGGTGTTTAATTTGATAGAAATGTTCAATAATTTACATTCGAAACAATGTTAATTTGGATAAAACTCTCCGTGTTTAGTAGCAATAAATATTTAAAGCTCAAACAGTAAGGTGGACAAAAGAATTTACTTGGCGCATTTGAATACTATAATGGCTTTATCCAGATACAAGTATAATTTCTGCAACGATAGAATATAAATCACCTATACTAAACAATAGAGCGTCGGTGGCTCAATGGTGTTGACTGTTGCTTTCCGATCTGGAGGGCGCAGGTTCAAATCCAACATACCAATGTGTTTTTGATTTTTCGAAATTATATGTACGTTATCCGACGCTCTTACGGTGAAGAAAACATCGTGAGGAAACTTGCGCACGCCTGCGAAGAGATTCAAAGGGTGTGCGTGAAGTTATTCTTACTGATATATTTATAACGATAAAGCAACAGACCCTAAAGCACTAAGTCAAACGTTATTTAACACCAAACAATGTCCTTTGTACCCCTTGTGTGTCCTTACACTAAAAAAATAAACAATCGGCTGTCAACTGGGTTTTCCACCATAACAAAATCCGGAGCAAACATAAGCCAATTAACATGTTGCTCTACAAACTAGGCGACCGTGCCCAAAACAAAAGTCGCTGCAACGTATACCGTTAAACCCATTGTTGCAAGAGTACAAAAAATATAACTTGCACGATTACAACACGTATTTAGGATGTGTCACGTACAAAATTGGCTCAAATAATAAGCGGGTACGGGTGTTGTGACACCGACGAATTGCACCCGCAACAAAACACGGTGACTGAGGTGACGACGCTTACGAAAACACAAAGGGGTATTCTTCTTGAAAGATAATTGGACGTTATTTTTTTGGAAATGTTCTTTAAATAATAAAGGTTCAATGGATTCCCATAATTCGAAATTGATGACTCATCGCGACCTCAGACTCTTCGGTTCAGTTGTTCAGAAACAGTTATCTCTATTCAACCTATCGCAGTCCACTGCTGGACACAGGTCTCCCCCATTTTGCGCCAGATATCTCGCTCCTCCGCTTTTCTCATCCAGCCTCCACCAGCGACCTTTCGCAAGTCATCGGTCCATCGGGCCGGAGGGCGTCCTACGCTACGCTTGCCGAGACGCGGTCTCCACTCCAGAACTCGTCTGCTCCAACGCAACTTGCTGATCCGGCGGGCTATGTCGGTAACTTTAGTTCTCTTACGGATTAAATCATTTCTGATCTTATCCCTAAGAGAGACCCCGAGCATAGCTCGCTCCAGAAACAGTTCTTGATGCATAAATCCAAATAGTAGAATAAGTTTTTACTAAGATGTAAGATTTAATGTTAAACTAACAAATTTTTTTTCCCTCTGTATAAATTGATAGCTTGTCAGCTTAGTACGAGTTTTTACGTTTACAATTAAAACGAATTCCAAATACATTATCCTTGATAAATGGAATAGAAATTCAAATTTTGAAATCCATCGTTTATGAACACTGATAACAAAGCAATGGAAATGTTTCAAACCTAATAATGTGTATTCAACCGTTGTGAAACGTTTCTTAGAAAAGGAAAATTATAAGCCGAATACTATCCTACAATTAGTATATTGGAATTTGAAATAGATACAATACTTTATGATTTCCGTAAATTATAATTTGCGAAATACTTATTTAAAAATTTCCCGGTAGCCATTTTGTTGTTTGCATTGGACATGACGCAGTACCATAAACAATACTTGAGGTTAATTCTTTTAAGATTTTTCACAAGGTTTCCGATAATTTTGTACTTTTATGTTAATTTACTTCCGTATACATTACACGTAAAGTAGCGTCCTTAAGTTTGTTAAGACTTAATAAAAGGTGATACAAATATATAATATTTAATTGAGGCAAACATTAAAAAAAATTTAAAAATGATATCTTTTTAATAGTACCTACAGGTAGTTATTTATATTTTCGACTTAGGTTTCGCTAGTAAGTAACCCATTTTTCATACGTTAGGGAGCTCATATATTGCAGGTATTTTATTATTAAAGCCTATAGGGGTGGGATGGTCCATAATATTTGGACTCACAGCCAATCTCACCTTGAAGATGTATCCTATATTATAGACTAGAATTACATTAGTCCGTGACGAATGTCAACTATACAGCTGCTTTACATGAAACGTCAACAACAATACGGCAAATTGTCCAACAAAACCTCCATTTCACAAACGGCAAGTTCACAAATCAACACAGTTACTATCGTCGGGCGGCGATCACAATCGGTAACACGAGCCAATCGGAATGCAAGTAACGAACGCATCATCGCCGGATATTGGAACGCTTTGTTCGACACCTGGATTGATTGCGTCGGGGCACCGGTTAGCATCTACAATTGCTTTTGGTGCGAACGCAAATTGTAATTTGCTGCCAGTAAACTTGGCTTCCGTCTTCGCGCTAAATGCACAATCTATACTTCCCTTCTTTGTTGTACGTGTGCTCTCCGCAATTCAAAACGACTAAGCGCGGATGCTGCGTCTTAGGATGGAAGACCAGATTACTCCAGCCATCCATGCTTCACCAAGAAATGCCCTAGTGATTTGACTTAATAAAATGCTTCTTCAAAGGTCCTCGGTGAGCCCAAGAGCGTCGCCTGGGACGCCTAGTATTCGGTCACATCACTACACGTAGGCCATAGGCCGTCGTTTCCTCAGGTCTCATGCACACTCTTCACATGGGATTGTCTATAGGTGATAACAATTGTAAGGAGCTATTACTTAATAGAAAGGCAGTGCCAATAAAATCATCCATAAAGACATTTTCTGCTTACTTGAAGAACAAGTATGAATCCAGGAAGGCGGCAGATGGCCTTTGGAATTATCTGCTTGGTCCAATAATCATTATGTGAATAAGTTATATTACATTGCTATATTAGTCTAAATATGTGGCTTCATTTGTAACATAGTTCAGGCCAATGTTAACATTTCTCTTGGCTCTATGGAAATTTTACCTCATTTTTTGAAACGTTATTTCTTGTACCATAAATAAATTTGAAGACTTAGTATTAATATTCTCGTTTCACAAACTCAATGAATATGAACCGACTCTCACAACAATTGAAACGAACAAAGTGAGCGACAACTCCAATTGTATAATCATCCAAATAAAACACAACAATGATTCAATTCCAGTCACATCAAATGAACGACAGGAAACAATATAACGCGTAATTACACCAGGTTATTTAGTAATCAGTAGTCTCATTTCCATACACAGCATTCTAAAGAAACTCATATATATGTACCAAATAACATTCTAAAGAATAAAATAAATTTCTAACAGATTAATATTCGTCTATTAGAACCATAGACGGCTGGCTAGTGAAGCGTGAGGTTCAGTGACCTAATAAAAAAAAACACTTCGGTACCGAATAGTTCAAAACTGATTGCAGTAACGGTACCTCGACATGATAACTCTGCGAAACATCTCATAACGTTTACTACTCTAATTGCAATGTGGAGTTTCTATTTTACAATTATCGTATCCAATTATTATAATGAGAGTGGATCTTGCTGTTGCGTTAGATTCTTCAGCTGCGTACCATGCGTGCGTGTGCAGATCTCAGTTCGGTTGCGCGATGTTAAATTCGCATTTGAAACGTGCTTATTATGGTTCTCATTATGACCAGATTTTTACAATGCTGTAAAATGGTACAATTCAGCTCAAGGATTTTTATACATATAAGTTTTTGGTAAATTTGAAGATTCTGTCACTGTTTACGCTGAGTATATATTTTTTAATCGAGAAGATATAAAACAAAATAAGGAAGTGGTCACCGCATTGAGCTTTAAGTACGAATATATGGTAAATAAATTAAGTTATTACTGCTAGTAGTGTATTACTACCTCAGAATACAGTAAACAAAACATTCATTAAAATAAAATGTATTTGTATAAGTTGGCATATTTCAAAACGGGAACTCTCTAAAGCTTCTGACAGGCGTACCATCAATATATAAAAATACTCACAGTAACTAATTGCAATTATAAATCATTCCCAAGCAGTACAAAACATTCCTGAAAGTATGTCATCCAGATGATACTATAAACGGAACAAGGCATTCCACGGCTTAAAGAGAACAATGGATCTTTCTG
Organism: Leucinodes orbonalis; assembly: GCA_019425675.1. Classification (NCBI taxonomy): domain Eukaryota; kingdom Metazoa; phylum Arthropoda; class Insecta; order Lepidoptera; family Crambidae; genus Leucinodes; species Leucinodes orbonalis. The sequence continues at coordinate 103,498 of PQWD01002596.1, forward strand.
TTAAAAATGTTTTGTGAACATCATGCATCTGGTTAAACATCTGTAATGCATTCACGGCGCATAGCGCAGAGTGCAGCGTGCCGTCACTTAGTCTCAAATCAATAAGGTTCATTAACAACGACTGTCTGTCCGCCATTAAAACAGCACAAACAAGCTCCAATAGATTTACAACGTTGCATCCTTAAAAGGATCTTTGAAACATTCTATCGAAAACAATGTTGAAACAAGAAAACCATTTCAATTAACAAGCAAATTTTAAACGGCAAATGTTTATTTACGAGTATGTCAATATCCAGGAGCTCATAGTGTTACGTTTTTATGTACTATATAATATTGTTACATAATTCCCTTTAAAAAAAACGAGATCCATTCATACAACTTACTTGTAATGATACTCAATATCTAGGTACCTACTGCGAAGACAAAAAGCTTCACTTTAAAATAAGAAAACTGACGTTTTATTTCAAGTAGCGCTCACTTAAATTTGTGGGTCATTTTCTTCAACGAGAACAGACGAATAGAAACTTCTATTGTGATTTTTTTGCAACGTCTTTTCGAACATTAAAAACATTTAGGTCGAAGTCACGCTTTGTTCGGACGTGAAAAGAGCTCCTCGACACTTTTCGATTTAGAACGGCTACTCGGCGAGTGACACGAGAGGACATTTCATTAACTCGTTAATATGTTCCGATAACATGAACATTCCTAGTTTTCAATAACACGATGTATTTTAGTTTGCGGACGTTCTGAAGTGATGTAAAAAGAGCTGAAGTATTCCCCATTTGAGTAAATATCAACCTTGATTTTTAAAGGTTAGATTACTTGTCGCCAATGTAAATAGACACATATTATTATAGTATTTTTATTTATTTACCAAATATATCATTTTTTTAACTCATAAATATTAATATATCATCATCATCAGCTCATTAAACGTCCCCACCGAGGGCACGAACCTACCCGAGGTGATTAGCCTTAGCGTCCACGCGGCCAGTGCGGATTGACTAAATATATATTTTATAATAAAAAATGCCAAAAATCGTTCGGTTGTTGATTAATATCATCCTTTTTTAAATTGAAAGAATAAACACTACTAAATACGATTAGGGTTAAATAATATCACACAAAGCAATAGCTTTTAAGAAGCATAATTTCGTTATGGAAACTACTTTAATCACGAAACAAACCTTCAAGCAAATTGCATTTGCTCATATCGACCTTGTAAATTCTTCACGTCTATTTTGAATCGTTCTAATGATATAATATACCTTAAAACCAAAACCCAAGATGTTATCGTCATAACAATACAACATATTTCCGACTGATTTCTTACACGGCCATATAAAAACCATAGCTATTTCTTTACAAGGAAACGATGGCGAACATCCCAGAAGTGACTCATACTCATAACACAACAGTGACTCAAAAACAGAGCTAAATATTTAAGCGTGGTTTTTAGTTCTAAATGTGTGAAACTGCTAAGTTACCGCTCATATCTTCATCTTAAGCAGTTTATGTCTATCCCATTGTGCTTCTTATACATTTGCTATATTTAGATATCTTGATTCGTTCAGTCTCCATCGAGGAGACACTCCGCATGGCCTCATTAAGTCTATACGCAATAACAAACGCAAAAATCTAAACATCTTTACTATATATACTCGTAAATAAAACTGAATAAATGATGAGCGTCGGTGGCTTGATGGGAAGGCGCAGGTTCAAATCCAGTTATGTATCAAAGTGTTTTAACATTTTCGAAATTATATGTAAGTACGTTATACGACGCTCTTACGGTGAAGGAAAACATCGTGAGGAAACCTGCGCACGCCTGCAAAGAGTTTCAAATGTTGTGCGTAAAGTCGTCCAATCCGCATTAGGCCCGAGTGGACGACTAAGGCCTATACACCCGTTACGGGAAGGCTTGTGCCCCTCGGTGGGGACGTTTAATGAGCTGATTATGATGAAATAAAACTAAGTCATCGTATTGACCTACAACTTTTTATATGATAAGAGACAAAATTAAAACGATTGTTTGAAGGACAAATGTATTATGTTATGTTGCGAATAAGTCGTTGAACTTTAAAACCCTGACCGCGATATTCGAAACGATCATATCAATATAATTAACATGCAAAGACCGGTTAACTAGTGTTGCCTTGAGCTATTCTTAACCATTTGAATATGATAAACAAACAATTGATTTTTACGATTCACTGATATGAATTTCTAATATATATCACACCGATATGATTAACTATTTATATATACCGCACTATGAGATACAATTACAGACCCAGCTGATGGTACAAATAAACCAATCTATTTAAATTAATCAACCAATCGATTTCAAATATGTAATAACCTTCTATATAAAATAGCTAGGTAAATTTCATCTATGTATGCTCAATACGGTACACAGCAGTAGCGTCATTCGAACCTTACTCATCTCACTACATGAATGAACTATTTCCAGAGAACCCCCAGGTACTTGAATAAGCCAATTGATACAGTCGTGGTTTGCGTCCAGCAATATCAGACATATGGTAACCGTACATCGCCTTTACAACAACAGGCCAGGCCACACTGGTGGCAGTCATTGTTTTCGAAGCATGTGCCGCAATGACTCAATCATTGGTCAGACATGTGTCACCGGTCGGGACAATGCCGACCTTGCGGTCACCCCCCGGCACCGTCGGAGCATCAATTTACCTGACGTCTAGATTGCCTATGTACTAGCACGGTTTCAAATTACCGGTATGCTTTGATATACTAGCAGTTTCAAATACTAATTGTAAGATAAACGACTGCAAATCAATAATACTCTTTATATATAAAGGTACGCCACCCGTGCCTCCAAAACGAACCGCCAAAGAGAATACAGTTGTAGACTCTTTGTTTAAGTAAATGTACGCTCATTCGAAAAATGTGTATGTGAGCAGTCGCTGCATTCGGAACAGTTTTTTGGGTTGTTTTGTGAGCATATCACTCATCTACACTTTTAACATCATTGGCGCCAATACAGAAAATCCATCCTATAAAGAATATTACTTAAGTACCATAGTACCATACTAATAAAAATAAACAAATTCTGCATGCACTTGTTTACTATTTATTAATATAAAACTCCAACATATATAATATACAGTAAATAAATATGCAATAACTACAGTAGGTACGTAATTCCAAATTATTAATTAGGCAGTAGGTTAATTTATAAAAGATCAAAATCAAAACTCATACTCAAAATATCTTTATTCAAATAAATGTTTTACTTTTAAATCGTCAATTATTGTATTTTTTAATCGAGAAGAGCCGGTAAGAAACACGACAGTCAACTCTTTTTACCAAAATTGTGCGAAAGATACGACTGTTTTACTAAGTTGCTAAGTTGAAATATTAACATGATGATCATAAAATCATAACAAGAACTGCGAGATTCCAACATCTTCATCTCAAGCAATCACACAATGAGTCAGAACTTCTTATTCAGGTTAATAGGATAAGCATATTTAATAAGAAACTAAGCTTAAACAAACATTGTTCAGTTGCTTCTGAGGCCCGTATTCCAGAACGAGACTCAAGGGTTGTCCTTTGCTTCAATAGTGTTAGAAAGGGACAGCGCTCTATACAATAAATAGCGCCATTAGTCACGTTCTAGTATACAGGCCTAAACTTGTCTGAGATTTTTTCTATAGTTCAAAAATTAAATTTTTGTTTTAGATGTTACTTAAATATGCGAGTAGTATCAATAGTATTTTGAGCACAAAAACTTTCTTACATCGTATATATTTTTTATTATTGTTAATTTGCATATAATTACAACAACATATGCGTAAAAATTATGTACGTACACATGCGTACGTAATAATTATTTAAGTGGGTGTGTCGATAAAAAAACAGGTTTTGTGTGGTCAAACTTGAACACATTAACGTGCGAACACTTGATAAACTGTTTTAATGATTACACCAGTTTCTAATTTATATTGTTGCATATAATGTAAGCCGGGTATTCGCATGCGTAGCGTAGGACGCCCTCCGGCGCTAGTCGCTTATGGATGCTGGATGAGAAAAACGGAAGACTGAGATATCTGGCACTACATAGGAGAGACCTGCGTCCAGAAGTGGATTGCAATAGTTGGAAAAGAAGAATGTAAGAAGATACAATATATAAAGGCTTAATGCCATAATATCTCCAGACCCTCCGAGCTTTAAGTGGAACGGTAAACCTTCGTGAGGGGTTACTGCCGAGTTGCCCTACAGCAATGTGTGAGTAGGCAGCTTGTCCAGTAGCGAGACGTTATATACTGCTTGATACTTTGAAGGATTATAGGATTCAATACTCCAATAAAATAATGCATCACCACTTCACACGGTTTTCCTTAATTCCTCAAAGCTTGGGTTAAACCTACACCGTCCAAGCCATTAACTACGGACCAACCATGACTGATCCTACGATTATTGCAATCAATTCGCAAAATTGAGTCATTGTTCAAGCTAATTTAATGTTTAAATGTGAAATAAAACTTCAAAGACAAAATTGACATTTACATAAAAGGTTGACACGCTTTCAACTAATTAAAATTAACGAAGGGTTCGTTAAGTTGTTTTAATAAAAAAGCCGGCAGTTGACTCTGTTTTAAAATCTGTAATTTATGAAATAGTTGTCCAAATTAACCATTAAATCGCCTTATACAGGAGTACGTCAAATCGGCCAAATCCAGACTTTGATATCTTTGGTAGTGATGTTCGAAGCTCTAAAAATGTATTGAATTGAGCAAGAACGATACATGTTTTATTAACCTACTAAAGTATTACCAAATTGTGTTTTATAGCTATGTATCAGTTTAAAAAAAATGTGTCAAAATTTTATTTGCCTGTATCTCTTAAGTTTGTAATTATAGTTATCACGATTTTCCTTTTTTATCGGTGGTTGTTATAAGCGTGTTGTTATAACCTAGAATTGTAATACCAATAAATTTGTGTTTCCGTGTTTTTACATTTTTTTATGTATTGATCCGATGTGTATGTTGGTTAACTGATAAATAAATAAAAACATCATATTTGCGGCGAAGCAATTCAGAACTGAATATCAGTAACATTACCAACGTTCCCCATATGTTTACGCACTTGTACGTGAATTTAAGTTTTCTGTATCATTATTTGTTTCTTTTTTTATTTCTTATACAAATGTATTTCTTCAATAAATACAGTGTTAGACAATTGCAAGAGCCAACCATTTGAGATGTCAAAACGACACAAATGCAGATAATACGAGTATTCCACTCAATTAAAGCTTTCGACTATCTCTTTTAAAAAAACCAACGCTGTCTACTAACTTCATAAACCCACTAAAAAAACTGCATATTGTTATCGTTTGTTTCACCTACTTTTTGCTAACCTAGATTCAAATTACCTTGCTCGATTACCTAGTTGTTAGGTAGCTCGAATTACCTTAGACTCTAAAACACATTACATAAGTGGAAAGCATTGAAGCGTGCTCACTAACCGAGAGTTTTATATGAAGACATACAGACAACCGACTCACAGTGTTGTCACCTTAGTTTTAAAAATGGGGCTATATGGGAAGTTAAAAAGGTCTAGATCGGGCTAGGTGAAGCTTCAATAACCGACAAAAGATTTGCTGTTCCCAAAATGCTTAAATAAGTATAGAGACGACGAAAAAAAACGGCTATTGACCGACGAAACGGGAAATTAGTTGTTAGAATGGCGAAAACTTCACGTTTTGGTTATATTTTCAAGACCATGAAAAATGGATGAGGCTGAAACTGGCAGAAAATTCTAGCAGAAAAAATGCGATGGCTAGGAACGAAAATGGACTTGGTTCCTGTTTTCAATAGGACATGTTTAAATTATTTATACGTTGAAGTCAAAGGTTATAAAAACAGCCTTTTGGTTCTAACACTTTTGTTGTCCTGGCCATCGCGTTTTTTCTGCTACAATTTCAGCCAGTTTCAGCGTCAAAAATGGCTAGATAGACCATTTCAGGATAAAGTTAAAAGAGGGAGTTCTTCTATAATAAAAAGTGCTAGACATAGCCTCAAAATGGCTAAGGTGGCAACACTGCCAACGCAGTATCAACTCACGAAGCGTTACCGTATTTGCATAAACCGTGTTACCTTGCAATGACTCACCCAAATTATACCATTTCCTACTTTAAACCTCTCCCTGATAACAAAGATTTATCTTGTTTGAAACAATATGTTTCATACCAAACAAGACAAAGAGTGCTTTCTGGTTATCTTAAACTTAAAATGTAACTTAAAACCCATCTGATTCGTGCCTGCACCGTAACAATCAAGGGACTGATACAAATCGATGTAAAAAAATAAACTTGATCTCAATTATTTATTGAAGTTACTACCTTATTTTGGTACGTCTTTCTGCTAGTAACACAACGAAAAAGATGAAACAAACTTTAATATAATAATTAACGAATACTAGCCCGG